>JAJOOR010000156.1:0-10217 GCA_036250505.1 Solanum acaule
CCCCCCCCCCCCCCCAAAAAAAAAAAAGAGATTGAATTTCTTCCACCTTCCCTAGACGAGTAGTGAAGAAGTATAGATTTAGTTGGTTGTTGACCAACGGATAGCATGGGATCAAAAAAGGAAGAATTTACGCAATTTCTTTTCTAAGAAAGAGATCATAAAGGAAGCAGACTTTTTTTTAGCTATTTTTTTCTTTTATTTGTGGTACCCTTAAGAGACCTTTTTTCTTTCCTTGTATTGTATTGTATTAAATTGAAATAAAAGCTAAAGCACTATGTTTTAAGAATGTATCTGGTTCCATCTTTCTTTCGTTAGTTAAGCCACTTTTTTCTAAAAAGGATTGTAGTAATTCTGGTTTGACACTATTTGGAATGGCTCTCTTATATTGAGAAATTTTGTCTAGTGGCATTCGATCACAAACTCCACTGACAGCTGCATAAATGACTAGAATTTGTTTTTCAATTGGCAGTGGTGCATATTGTGGTTGTTTCGGTACTTCTGTCAGCCTTGCACCTCTATTGAGTAATGCCTGAGTCGCAACATCAAGGTCTAAGCCAAATTGAGCAAGGGCGGCCACTTTGTGATATTGTGCCAATTCCAGTTTTGAACTACCACAGACTTGTTTCATAGTTTTCAACTGAGCGGCAGACCCGACGTGACTGACAGATAAGCCGACATTAATAGTAGGTTTAATTCTGCGATAAAAGAGCTCTGTTTCCAAACAGATTTGTCCATCAGTAATGGGGATCACATTGGTGGGAATATAGGCCGATACGTCTCCAGCTTGTGTTTCAATGATGGGTAAGGCAGTCAAGCTACCTGCGCCTGTCTGGTTTGATAATTTAGCCGCTCTTTCTAAGAGACGAGAATGTAAATAGAAAACATCCCCTGGGAAAGCCTCACGACTTGGTGGTCGGCGTAACAATAGTGACATTTGTCGATATGCTACCGCCTGTTTCCTAATATCATCATAGATTATTAATGCGTGCATTCCATTATTGCTGAAATATTCTCCCATGGCACACCCAGAATATGGGACCAAAAATTGTAGAGGAGCAGGATCCAAAACGGTGACTGTTACAAGAATAGAATATTCCAAAGCATTCACTTTTGAAAGAATTTAAACTAATTGTGCCACAATTGAGCATTTCTGTCCAATCGCTACATAGACACAATACAATGTCTCACTCTCAGAGGTGGCCCTTGAGTTCAGTTGCTTTTGGTTTAATATGGTATCGATAGCAACAACAATTTTTCCAGTTTGTCGGTCCCCGATTATAAGTTCTCGTTGACCACGACCTATAGGAACCAGGCTATCAACCTCTTTTAAACATGTTTGCATAGGCTCGTGCACTGATTTACGTTTAATAATCCCAGGGGCTTTCACTTCAATACGTCTTCTCTTGTGATAACTTAGAGTCCCCCTTCCATTAATAGGTACTCCCAAGCCATCGTCCACACGCCCTAGCATAGCCTTTCCCGCAGGAACATCCACAATAGATCCAGTGCGCTTGACAAGATCTCCTTTTTAATAGCAGTATAACTACCAAAGACAACAATCCCTACATTCTCATTCTCAAGATTCAAGGCTATTCCTTTCACACCGCTGGCAAATTCAACCATTTCCCCAGCTTAAATCTCGTTCAATCCATAAACACGTGCATCCCATCCTCAACTGAAACCACTCGATCGATTTCATCCACTTGAAAATTCGTGTAAAAGTGGCTAATTTGACTTTCTAATAGACTTGTAGTTCCACAGCTCGGGGAGAAAGTTCCATAATGAAATGGTTGATCGATAGAAGGGAGAATGCCGCTGACAAAGAGGAGCTCTACTAGTCTCTCCTTTTTTTCATTCCTTCAAAGACCAGATCTAATTACTGTCGAGCAATCGCTTGCAAAACCCTTTTATAAGGCAGGCTGCGATGGGTCCTATAGTATGGTATCTGAGATAGGTAGTCCAAGTAGGTTTCGAAGGATAAGGGCTTCCCAAAGGGATAGAAGACTTCCCCCTAAATCAGGTGCCTTTTCTCAAAAAAGAGACGTGTCTTGCAATTTGTCCGAACGAAGGGCTTCCTCAATTTTTAATTCCGTTTGGAATTGGGCTTTCATAACCCCCTCGGAAATAGCCTCGAGCAAGGGACACTAGATAGTATTTATCGTAAGTCACCCCGCGAGCTCCTTTAGCCTCTCTCCATCCTCCTGTAACGGATGATAAGGCTCCGCAATAGGAGGGGCTGCGGGTTCACCAGGGTTGGGAGAGTCTGTGGCCGATTGGTTGAGACCGGCTTCGGAATTAGCAGGGGAACTACTTCCAAATAAATTTGCTAATTCCGAAGCCCAGCGAAAGTGACTTCCTCCAGCGCCCTCACCTGATCCTGAGCCAGAGGCCCCCGAAGGATCCATCATGTTTGACGATTCAAAAATGCAGAATTGAAGAAACCATGCAATCGCCAAGGCCAGCACTCCGGAGCATCCCAATTCTCTGAAAAAAAAGAAAGAGCCTTACCACCCAGAGATAAAGCTAGCCTTCAGAGAAAGCCCCAACAAAACTTAAGAGAGCCCAGTAGAAAACAGAGACAGTAGATGGTAGCAAGCAAGAAATTAGGAAAAAGGCAAAATAATAAGACACTCGATAAGAAAAAATTGGAATTCAATTTTGGAAATAGGAGAAAAAAGCTCATCATAACCGTGAAAGTCATTCTAAAAAGGCTCATCATAGCCCTTTTTGTGACTCGACTCAAGCTCATCATACATAATTCGATTTCCTCTTCTTTCTTATGCTCGTAGGTCAGTCTATTAGACTTTTTCTTGCAAATCCTCTCTTTTCTGCTTTTGACTATGATTGGGCCCTGCAGTGGAAGAACCTGGTGAACCAGACATACTGCTTGACTTGTTTTTCCTCTCTTATGATATTTATGATATTGATAAGTCGAGCCTTCGCTATTGCCTATAATAAGAGGTCAAGGATCGAGTCATCTATTCATAGTTTCCCTTCACTTCCCCTCAGACTATTAAGGGAAAGCAAGGACACCTGTGAACTCGGATAACCTTGTGGTATACCATCGAATCTACTCTACCCTGCGCTACCATCTTTCTTCCTTGTGATTCAACCACGACGGATATTTAGTCAATTACGGTTACGCTTACACCAAGAACACCTATTCTATTGCATCTAGAGTTGATTCAATTGTAGCACTTACTGTAACAAAAAGAGCGTGAACTCATTATCAAGCACTTGCAGCGGCTGGCTTTTTTTCTTAGGATATTTAGTAAGGCTAGGTTCAATAGAGGCAATCTATTTATTCATAGTAGTTGTCCAACGGGAAAACTCTTTCAATTAAGCAAGTAAGCCAAGCAAGGTAAATCGCTAATCGATTTGCCAATCCAACTACGGACAAAATACCACGCCCACGGGCTCGGCCGAACTGAGCCGCCCAAGCCACAAGCGAAAAAGAGGCAGATTCTCAGACTGAAGAAGTAGTTGCTACCATTGCTGAAGTCCAGCATCAGGAATAGCCTCAAGCTGGTGGCCCAGCCCAAGAAGCAGATGTTGGGCCCGTCGAGACTGGAGCCAAGCCTAGAAGGGCGAACCAAGGAACTCAGAATGTGGAACAGCAACCTCTGATCCATTTGGTTAACTACATGTTCTTTTTACTCGCTAAAATGGTGCCTTTAAAGCAAACTAAAAGCAGGGAAGGGACTATGGCTAGCATAAGCTCACCAATTAGGATGCGTGACTAACGCATCTTTTTTTTTCAAATGATCTAGGTATTTTCCTTTGGGTTGGAAGGGATGTTATGTAGGCATACAACTCTTCCTAGGTTGTATTCAATCACGAATTACCAAAGAATCGATTAGTAGTATGCCTGTGCCAGAAGAACTTCTCGCAGATGATTTCTAGTCAGTGTTCCGTGAGTGGCTTCTCGATGAATAAGATTCGATTGCTCTTATTGATACAGTTTCATTTTTTTAGGCAGTTTCGTATTCTAATGATCCCGTCTTACCTGATGATTAGGATTTGCTTTCCACTATTTGAAAAAATGAGATCTGTGTCACTCTCACTATGCTTCACACATGAAATTATACAGCTTTCAAGGGCTCATCATAGCCCTTTTTGTGACTCGACTCAAGCTCATCATAACCTTTTTTGTGATCACGCTCATTATAACTTTTCCTGAAAGTTGACGACAAGTTTGAAATCTTAACGCCAGCATAATCATTGAAAGATGATCTTTTTTTTTGCCACATCGCATCTAGGTGACATGATTCGAACCTATGGCCCTTTGTACCCAAAATAGATGCGCTGACCAGACTGCGCTACACCTCGTCTCACCACCCCCAAGCATATAGATACACCCAATCGATGAACACTCAAACTGAACTCACCTATCCTTTTGGAGGGATGCGAGAACCAATCTTAGTGATCAACCGCTTTTTTTTTAATCTTCCTCAAGCACCCCAACCCTACCGCCAAAAAGCCATCCCTATAGTGCAGGAGTGCTCACATTTTTTTGCTTACTCTTTCACTTTCATTTCTCAATCCAACTCACTCCCGGCTACGGTTTGGACCTTTCTCCTTTTTAGAAGTGGATTCAAACCACTGGCACAATGATTTTCAGTCCTTTGCTCTAACCAGCTGAACTACTTGAACCACTTTCGTAAAGTCTGTTTTCTTCATCGAAGAGTGCCCTACCTTACCACTTGACTAGTAAGGGAAAATCCCTTTACTAAACTAAGAAAATAGAATAGATAAGCTTTTTTTGCTTCTTCATCAAGCTTTTGAGCAGCTCTTTCAACTGCCGCCTAATCCCCCAACATGCTCAAGAACCGAGAGCCGTCCAGGGACTACCGGAGGAAACTTGCAAATAGAAAGAAGATAAGCCACAAAAACAAGGTGCAACGGGCTCTCCGCTCCTAGTCACTAAGAAGTGATATTCTGTCCTCCGGGGGACTGGACTCGATCAAAAGGTTCTTTCGCTCACGTAATTTCGCCCTCCCGTTTCATTTCTGTACCGGAGGAAATAGGATTAGAACCCATGATACAATCTTCTTGTATGTGGATTTAGCAAACCAATGCCTTAAGCCACTCAGCCATACCTCCAAGTTGTTGATCGGAATGGAATTGGATGTGCCGGGTTTGGTTGCTTGCCCAAAGGAAGGGCTATCTGACCCGATCAACTGTGTAAGTCGTAGCGCGCGTACTCTTTCTCTATGAGTGAGACTTCATCCAAATCTTCCACTTCTTGGGCGAGGCCTTCTGTTCTATGAACACCTTACCATTGAATGATTCACCTTCAAGTTCTCTCCTCCGACCTGGGAGAACACAGGGTCAAGCAAAGCCCTAACCCGCCTAAATGGAATTCATATCTCCTTTGTCTGGTCGAGAAGGGAGGGGAACTAGACTCTGCCTCTTCTCTTAGCAACCAAATCTAGCTTATTAAGGTAGTTTACTTTTTCATTTTGAAAAAAGAAGGCGACGGGATTTTTCCTTGATTGCACGAGCTAGCCAGCAAGCCAGTAACCCCCCCCCCCCCTTACTCACCTCAACATATATACAAAAAAGATCTTTCTCCTTTTCATTTCATAATAATAAGGTAAGCATCCAGCTCTTAGTCCGGAGATACTGCTTCAAGAATCAACTGAGGTCAGGAAGTCAAGTTAAGATATCGACTTTGACAGGGGAGATGAAAAATAATTCATGTCTTTAGAAGTAAATCCCACTAAACTAGAATTGTACACTTGACATGAAAAGTAGAGGCAAGCGGATTCAAAGGCTGAGCCTCAACCAGCAAAGGGGGACAGCCATGCCAATCCAAGCACAGTAAAAGTGTGCCCACTCTACCTTTCTTTCTTTACCCTAGACTCCGTTCTTCAGGGAGACCCATGTGCATTTCCTCTGTTTTGTGCTCGCTACACCATTGTGCCTTTAGTTGAAGTATAGGTCGTCGATTCAATCTATCTTGATGGAATTTTTCTAGTAGGTAGCGAGAAGACTAGTAGTATCGACAAAAAGCTACATCAATAGCTGAACATTTTGGGTAGGGTAGACTTGGAGTCAGAAGTCCTATTCTTCCCAACCAAATAAGCACTTTTGCAAAGTTCACCTTCCCGCGGTCAAAACAAGACTTAGAGATAACAATCTGACCTTACCAAGGACAGGGACCAGACTATAAAGCCTAATTAAAAAGAATTCGGGATTGCTTTTTCAATTTACATCTATGAGCGAGGATTCCTCTATCTCTTGCTCGCTTCGATTGGACTCTGACAGCTTAGGGAAGAATGATGGGTCGCTAACAAGGCCCCTAAATGACCACTCAGAAGGTCTACTTATTGTTTTCCCAATCTATCACTTGTTTGTCCCTCTCTCATGAAAACGGTCTCTCCTCTCCTCTCGTTGTCAAGTTTGGTTCTTATTCCAGGTTGGGTCTCACTGTTTTATTATTGATTGTCCCATGGTTAGAATACACTTCTTTTCGTTTGGTTATCTTAGAAGGGTTAGTTACATCCCGTTGGTAACCATGAAACAACTAACACCCTATCTTCTACTCTGTACTATGAGATATAGGCAATGAAATAGGAAATGCAACGCAATATTCGGTCCATCCCCAATCTACTTTCATATTTTGAGATGCCTTCTTCATTGGCAAGGCAAGGGATAGAGTCTTGTCTTCCTTCTACGATTCTGGACTTTGTCCTAAGAGTTGATTCGTTCAAAGACAGGAAAGACAGTTTCAAAAGCAGAGACATAAACTGGGACAAGATTACTACTGGCTTAAAAGCGGCGTGACTCACTATTATTGGAATTCGACTTCGTTGTGACCCGCATACTTGTTTATGTTGTACCTCTTCCTTTGCTAACTCCGCCTGTATTTGAGCATGAACTAATCTATCACTTCCCTCCTATCTCTTAAAGCTTTTACACTTGACAGTTTTCCTGACCACCCGGACGACCGGAATAGAAGGGGGATGCCCTTTAATTAAGCAAACAACACATCAAAGCTAGCCAGATTGGAAAAGCCCTTTTATGGAAGGACCTATGTAGAACCTCATTCCGGACAAAGAAAATCTCTGACATAGATTTAGGCTTCTCTGATTGAGAAAACCCTGACAATTACTTTTATAGTAGCTACGAGCCTAAGATCAAAGGCAGTTCCAAAAAGGAGTTCCTTATTTCCAACTTGAAAAAGTAAAGTCTCAGTGCAAGTTGTAAGGTTAGGAAAGCCAGGTATGATGAAATCCTCTTTTCAAATAGGAATTGATTCAATCTTATTATTAGAATATTCTGATTCAACTGAATATACTATTTTCAAGAAGGAATCGCCATCACCAGTGGAAGTTGAACCCGACGATCTTTCCTCCTGAAGTATGGGAAAAGGAAGAAAAAGCAATCAATCACAGGGAAGGAAATAAAGAAGGTAAGGGACTGTTTTCCTTGCTCAAGCCGGTATTTAATGAGTAAGTACTAAGTATGTGAGAAATGGTGAATTGGCTAGGAGGAATAAAGCTTATTTCAAGTACTAATAAAAGCATTCATTACAAACTCTTGTGCTCACTTATCCCAAGTATAGGATGTTTTCCTTGAGCATGTCTGTGTTGAATACGCTTTTTCCGTGTAGAATAGAAATTCTATCTAAGATTGATAAAATATACATTTTCTTTCTCTAATTAAAGGTTGTCCAAAGAAGACTAAGAGACAGATGATGTGCTTGCAAGTAAGCTTCAGATAAACTAAGTTCGGGTTGCGAAAGGGGCTATTTACCCAAGTAATATAGAATAATTATTACCCCCTGCCACAGGCCAATGAGCACGGCTTCCCATATACCGGATAGCTTTGAAGACTAGCTCCTACATTCCTTCTTCTAGTTCCAGAAGGTACCTTTTATAGACCAGTCTATCTCCTCTGTGGGGAACGCAATGCTACTCTATCAAAATCGGAACCTTGGCTAGGGCTATCTAGAGAGGTTGTCCAGATTAGAGTCTCGGTAGAAATCAATAGTATAGGTCTTCCCCGCCTCTACCGCTGGTGAGATCTCTGCTTGAACGTACTCATTCTTGTTTTGGATCGTTTTAAGGGATGTTCTAGATGGATGCACCACAAGACCTCTCGCGGATGCTTACCTAAGCTACGAAACTCAATTGTTGGGCACCTTAACTAAAGGAGCTAAACTGGAGGATCTCATTCCACCTTATCCTTCACTGAATCTTTCCTTTGTCCTTCCCTTGAACTGGAGATGGAACTTTCTTATTCAACTATGGGGGTTAGCGAAGGAAATAAAGCTTAAAATGTCTTCTTTAGAATAATTTTACTGCATCAGTATATCAACTAATTAGAAATGAAGCTATGTAGCAAGATCCGCCATCGGGTTAAAATCCATATTTTTTCTGCCTCAATTGAGACATGTAAGAGGCCAGGCTTAGCTCCTAAAGATAGTAAGATTAACTGGGCTTAGCTTAGATAAATGCTCTTTAAACTCATTCAATATCTTTCTCGCTTTATCCTGCTTACAACCTATGAATGTGCGCTTGTCGAAAATCATCTTTAATTTTCGATTCCTAGTGCTCTGATTCTAGAACAAGCTCACTTTTGTTTGCTTCCTGCTGCTCCTGCTAATGTTATTGCTAACTCCTCCTTTACTCCTCGATACGTGCCTGGTCAAAATCTTACTTTATTTATATTCTTCCTGAAAAGGTCATACTTCTTCTCTCTTTCTTTCATTAGCTATTTTGACTATGAGAAAGCTTTTCATCAGTTAGTCTTT
This sequence comes from Solanum acaule, assembly GCA_036250505.1. Classification (NCBI taxonomy): domain Eukaryota; kingdom Viridiplantae; phylum Streptophyta; class Magnoliopsida; order Solanales; family Solanaceae; genus Solanum; species Solanum acaule. The sequence continues at coordinate 8,762 of JAJOOR010000156.1, forward strand.
AGTTATTTTTGTAGGCCGGACATCTTTTTCCTAAAAAGTCCTCACATGGTCAGTGAAGGCCCAAGTATACCTATAAAAAAGAAATGCATGGCAGCTTTTGAAGAAAAAAAAGATGCATATTTCTTTTCAACAAGAGGAATCAGAGCTGATTAGAGTGCTACTAAGTTTCATCTTTGGTTTCAACCCAAATTCCCGGGAGAATGAAATTCAAAAAGTTGAGGAACGAAGTAACCTCATCCAATGGCCTCCTTCCTCTCCTTTAGAGTCGAGTCACTTTGTACCTTCCTAGCCGTCTATTTCAAATCGTGCCAGTTAGAGGAAAGCCCATCTTTTTTTGCCTACTCCTAGTGCCTAAAGGCAAAGAGCTTCTTTAATAGCTAAGTCGAGCAGTCAAGCAGTGGGTTGAAGTCAAAGACAAGATAAGTCCTACTCTCAAGCAAAAGGCTAAGAGCGTTTGTTCCACTTCTAGCTCATTAAGGATGGGATTCCTAAGACCTATGATGCCCTGACTCTCAATCTCAATCAAGTAAGAAAGGGAACCCTTTTAGCTAGGGCAATGGGTATAGACCTCTTCCCTCCGTTGCTTACCCAATGAACCACATAGAATAGACCGAATAGAAGGCGGTAAGCATTCTCTAATCATTCCAAGTTTTCCAGGCTGCCCATTCTCTTTGTATGAAAAGTAGGAGTAGGAAATGTTGTAGGTAAAGTCTTCCAGTACTATATCCATAAGCCTTCCATGTATTGCATTCGTTCGTCGGGGAATCCCTATGTTCACTCCCATCAGGGGAATTCGCCCTGATTTCGATTCTATTACGTACAAGTGGCCCAGCCAGTCCATCTGGTAATTGATTTTGTATTCAAGGTAGGCTATTTCGTCCTAGCTTTCCAATTTCTCTGTCCTAACAGCGTTCAAAGCCTAACATCCTTGCAAGATTTGGATTTTTTCCTATCTCTAACCAGGAAAGAGGTTACCAAGCAAGTGAAACTAAAGTGAAACTGTACTCGCCTCTTCTCCTTCTTGTCCTCTTGTACTTCCGTTCTTCTTATTCTCGTATCCAGAACCAGAACAAGCTCTTCTTTAGCAGCCTTGCTTTGTTAGCTTATTGTTAGCAGTACTAGTTTGTAGTCTTTATTGACCTGGAACACAAGCTTTACCAGCCAACCTGATCTGACCTTCGAAACTCTCCTCTCATACTTCTCGTTCGTCATTCCAGGCATACTTCAATTAGCTCTTCTCTTACAGAGCCTTGTTTGTTCGATTTATTTCCTAGTCTTCTTCCTGCTTCATTAGATAAAGCGTCTTCATTAATAGATAGATTTGGAGTACGTAGTAAGAGTCAAGGTCAAGGTTGATTGATGAGCTCATTGGACAGAATGATCGATGTGAGGCCTAGGTTAAGGCAGGAAGTTAAAGTGTGACTTCCCCCATAGTTGGGGGCGGGGGTTAAGCATG
>JAJOOR010000157.1:0-13418 GCA_036250505.1 Solanum acaule
AATCATTCCTTTTAATACGGAGAGAGTATAATATTTTCAAAAAAATTATGTTATTACAATAATTTAATACATTATAATTATTTTTTTAAAAGAACCGTGTAACTTACTCTTGATGCCCGAAGACATATATCTCACCTCACCACTAGTGCATTTCACCTTCACGTGATAGTTGATATTGGAACTTCCCCACTAACATCTCGAGATTCACAATAAAAGAACACAGATTTTGGAAATGTGATAATATGTTTGTCAGAAATCTTTTCAGAAACTTTCTTAATATATTTTGAAAACTACTATCCAACAAATTTTGCCACTTGCTATTATAACTTTTTCATTGTATAAGTCTTTCCATTTACTACTATATAATCTCATTTTATAGTTCTTTCTATAAATATATACATGCCCTTGTGGCTAATTAGTTGACAATTCTAAGCAAAACAAGTTCCTCAAAAATGTCATCAAGTGAAAGTACTTCAACCGAGCTTCTACATGCTCAAGCTCAAATTTGGAATTATATTTTCAATTTTGTAAGTTCTTCGGCCATAAGATGTGCGTTTCAATTAGGAATTCCTGATGTTCTCTACAAACATGATAAGCCCATGTGTCTTTGTGATATTTCTGTTGAACTGTCTGTCGTCAATTCTTCAAAGGTTTCCTTCTTACCAATTTTAATGCGCTTTCTTGTGCAATCTGGTTTCCCAAATCAACATGAAGATCACTATTTTCTTACCCCAGCTAGTCGCCTTCTTGCAAAAGATGATCCTTTCAATGTTAGGTCACTCTTGCTTCTCAATCATGGTCAAGCCTTTTCAAAAGCATGGCCCGAGTTAAGTGATTGGTTCCAAAATGATTCTCCCACTCCTTTTCATACCGGTCATGGGAAATCTTTATGGGATTACATTGGGGAAGAACAACCTAGTGTACTAGGTGACATTTTCAATGATGCATTGGCTAGTGACTCAAGATTGAATACCAATGTACTTATTACAGAGTGTAAACATGTGTTTAAAGGGTTAACGTCGTTGGTAGACGTTGGTGGTGGCACTGGTACTGTGTCTATAGCCATAGCCAAAGCTTTTCCCAACATAAAGTGCACAGTACTTGATCTCCCTCAGGTTGTAGGTGACCTAAAAGGAAGTGGGAATTTGGACTTCGTTGGAGGAGATATGTTTGATACGATTCCTCAGGCTAATGCCATCTTACTCAAGGTACGTACAATTTTAGCTACAAAAACATTTTAATTCTCTCTTTCAATCCTTTCCTCCTCAACTTAATTCATCATTGATATTGAACAGTGAGTTCTACATGACTGGAATAATGAAGATTGTGTGAAGATACTGAAGAAATGCAAAGAGTCAATTCCAAGCCGGGAAAAAGGAGGGAAAGTAATAATCATAGATACGGTCCTGGAGGATCCGAACCAGAGCAATGAGTTTGTTCGAGCACAACATAATATGGATATGTTGATGATGGTTCTTTTTGCTGCCAAAGAGAGAACTGAGAAAGAGTGGGAGAAGCTCTTCAATGAAGCTGGTTTCACTGAATACAAAATATTTCCCGCTCTAGGTTTAAGGTCTCTTATTGAAATTTACCCTTAAATGAGAGATGTTTGAGAGTGCTTGCATGTTTCTTTACTTTAATTGTAATGATTTTGGGTTCACCAACGCTCCATTTTAATCTATATGATCTTGTTATACTATATTGGACTGTCACTTTAAATTCATTGTACTGTATTAATGATCTTTTACTTTTGGTTTAACTATTCTATATTCAAAACCCACAGACTCGACTAATTAATTCAGATCCATAGAATAATTAGGGTCCACGATCCTTTTGTTGTGACTAGAAGAGGAGTCACAATCAAAAAATATAATATAAATTTAACCTCAAACTTAAACCTGAGATGTCCCACCGTCCACGTTGCCCACGGTAAAAATGGATATGTTATGCACATCTGTATCCAAGCCTAATGACTCTAGTTTTATAAAAAGCGCACAATTTCAACATAATCAATTATTGGTCTGTTGAGAGTTATGTTGCAGAAAACTTACATTGTTCTGCTCCACCTTTGAAGTGAACTTTGCATCTGCATGTTAGTGAGGCCTAAAGTACTCGAACTCAAAGAGTGATGGGACACCCTTCAAAAAGACATAAATTCATCAAGTTCATCCACATTTCCCCAACAACCTTACCAATGTGTATCTATTATCATATAGAACAGTACAAGTTGGAGTTCTGAATTGAAAATCTCAAAGAACAGACATAGGGCACACATGGAGCATGGTCAAATTACAATATTGCGACTTTTCGTTGAATTGTTGAAGTATGTATGTTCATTATCTTAGAACCTTCAGTACAACAAAAAACAATAGCATAGCATACACGTGCTGACATCATTTACCTACAGAAGTTTGTTGTAGTTAATTTTCTTACAGAAGGTAAGAGAAAAACATACCACACCAGCATAAAAGAGGTTTCTTCTTCCAGGGTACAACAGAGACTCCTAAAATTTCAAATCTTGTAGCTCATGGAGTCATGGTTGCTCAATGTCCAGTTGACTGACAATGAAAGAGAGGAGCCTCATTAGCAGTGAATTTGTTTAGTCATGAATTAAGTGTGATAAACATATATGATAAATGGAAGAAGAAGTTACCCTTACATATATCTGACGATAGGATTGTTTCACGATGTGGCTTCAACCCCAATAACACTACCATCTGCTCCTTCATTGTTTGATGCATTCTCAGAAGTCTCAGTGCAGGGGCTACTTCTCATTATATCCACTTCATTATATGAGGTAGAAGCTTTTGGTCCCTGGAGAGCTGTGGTTGAATTAGTTTCAGAATTCTGTTGTGAAAATCTGCTTGGGAAGCTTGGTGAACCAATTGCTTCTCTTTCACAATTGAGCATTGAAAACATTGATGACTTGGGAAATTCAGCAAGTTTTGACGGCAACTCTGATGGATTGTAGAAGAGCAGATGAGCTACAGTGCGGTCTATTGGATTCGTCTCGGTCTCTACATGGGGTGGTCTGACAATTCAGGGAAACAGAAAAATGATGAATATGTTCACAAAGACCTGCAGATGACTTCTGTTCCCATAGATGAATATGAAAGAACAAGGAAACTAGTATTGCAATCCCACAGCTATCCACCCTCATAATTTAAAGTAAATTCAAAGCTTATATAAAGATGAGTAATCGAGAGTATGGGACACATTTCAAAGCTGAGATCAGTTCTATAATGCATGTAGCAAAAAGTTGTAGGGAGATCCTCTCTCCTTTCCTCTTTCTTCTGACCATGGAGACCTTGAATAACATGTAAATTACAGCTCAGAGGAATAGTTGGCTCAAAGGGTTCAAGGTCAACAGCAGGCAAGGTGATTGCATGGAAATTACACATCTATTGTACGCTGATGATGCAATTATCCTATGTGATGTAGATGTGGAACAAATGAAGGTCTTCAGAATTATTGTGACAATCTTTGAAGGGGTTGCAGGATTACATGACATGTTAACTGGAGGAAGAGTTCTATGTTTACGGTTCATGACCCTCAATATTAGGAGGAGAAGTGGGATCTTTGCATACAACTTATCTTGGCATGGTACTTGGAGCAAATAGATAATCCATGACATTTGGAATGGGATTTTAGATAAATGTGAGAAGAAACTTACCAGATGGAAGAGCCAGTATTCTTTCTTTAGGTGGCAGGCTAATTTGCATAAATAATGTCCGAGATGTTCTACCTACCTACGTGATGTCTCTTTCCCCTATTCCCCCTTAAGTTGAAAAGAGAATGGATATGTTGAGAAGCAAATTTTAGTGGCAAGGAAACAAGTAAAAAAGAGGTGTCCATCTTGTCAAATGGAAAACCCTGACATTCAACAAACAGCAAGGGGGGCTTCTTGGTATAAAGAATCTAAGGAAGCAGAATCAAAGTTTGCTCATGAAGTGGCTATGGAGATATTCAAATGAAGACTATTTCTTTTTCATCAAATGAAAACTAATCACTCTGGAAGAAGCTGATTAAGAGAAGCATGGAGAAGAAGATGCATGGAAAACCAAAACAGTTAACATTGTTTATGGGGTCATTGTCCGGAAGATTATTAGAAATCTATCGCAGATTTTCAGTATCAATATTAGCTTAAAAGTTCGGAATGGTCACAAAATTTCGGTTTGGGAAGACAACCGGTTAGGATCTGGGCTACATCTTGGTAGCTTCTATTCCCACATTGATGAAGTTTGGAATAATCAGGGTTGGCACCTCAGTTTCAGAATGCTTCTAAATGATTGGGAAATGGACAGAATCATAGGATTCCTCAACTCGCTCAATCTCTTCAATGGAGTCTCACTAGAGAAAGCTAGGTTACGGTGTTTGAGAGACAGTTCAAGAACATTTTCAGCCAAGACAGCATATCATACGATGAACCATAGGAACAATCTTAATGTGTAGTGACCCTGGAAGCAATTATGAAAGGCCAAGATACCATCCAAAGTGGCATGTTTTGTTTGGTTGGTAGTCAAAGAGGGCTTGCTTGACACAGGACAGACTGCAGAGAGGGGAATACACCTTTGCTCTATCTGCTGCCATCTATGTGGAAGAAATGCAGAAACACATAGTTATCTTTTTCTTGCATTGTAAGGTGACTTCTCAACTGTGGGACATATTTCTAGCAATGATCAGTTTGAGCTGGACAATGCCAATGAATACACTAGATATGATATCTCGCTGGAGTAGGAAAGGAGGAACAAAAGCTCAAAAAACCAGTTGGAGTATAATCCCAGGCTGCATATGGAGGACTATCCGGAAGGAAAGGAATTCAAGATGTTTTGAGAACAAAAGCAACCCTATCCAGAAGATAAGGCTTAATTGTATTCTGCTTTTGCATTTTTGGTGTAAACAAGAGTATATAAGTGACACAGAGACTCTCATACAGTTCCTAGAGTCTCTAGTTATCTAGCAATTTTCTGTGTAGCTTTTACTTAGATTACATTCATTGTAACTTGGCCTTCACAAGCCCTATTAATTTCAATACAAATATGTTACCATACAAAAAGAAAAATGTTGTTGCTAGGATATAGCTATAATTCACATTCTAAATCCATTCGCACGAAGATTAGTTCCGCATTGCATGGGTTCTTTGGAACTGATAATACATTAACGTTCTGAAGTTAATGAATAATTCTACTGAATTCAATATAGAACCTCTATTAAACAAGACCACACTGGGAAACATGAGACAGAAAAAGGGATTGCTAGGATCTTTTTTCCTATAAGTAACTAAGTAGTGCGTGCACGAGCCTTTCGCTAACTACGGATTTGAGCTAAATTATTTAAATTAAGTTCAAGTACAATTTTGGATAGATGTTGAGGAATCAACCTGATCTAGACAGGCTGCTAATGGTAAAGGGCAATTTGACAAATGAATTTACAAATTCTGGGAGAAGAACAGCAAAAAGAATGCAGTCTTTCACACATCATAGAGTAGAACTACAAAGCAGAGATGAGGCAGATAACGCATCTTTGCAACAATTATCAAATTATGAAGCTGTTTGATGAAAGAAGCATTTGTATTGCATAACATTCAATGATAATTGGAAGTCATATCAGTAGTTCCTTCATCTTTGCTACTTTAATTTGGTGGTACTAAATCAATCAATTAGATGTTACACTTTTCCAACTCTTATTCAATACTGCAGCACACAAATTTAAAATCAGCTTTAATTTGAATAGAGAATTATGTAGGTAATATGTCTTGGATCGAGAGAATACTGTCTGAATATAATAAAATGACTACTAAACTGGTCATATATTTTTATGCTTAAACAAGGAAGTACACAGCAATGCACATGAATTTGATGTTTTAAATTAACCTTTATAAACAGTATAATAATTTTCATTAATTTTTTTTTTGAAATTCAATTATAACATATATGTACACACAAAATTGACCTAACATTTATAAACAGTATAATATTTTTCATTAATTTTTTTTTTTCAAAATTCAATTATAACATATATGTACACACAAAATTGACCTAACATTTTTCTCCTATATACACAATCTTTTCTGGAGGTAAGCTATTCTTCCCAGAGCAACATAGTTGATCAATAGGAATGTTTCAGGGTTCTTCAGTTTTGGAGCCGCACCCGTGTTTCACGACATTGGTGTGGGATCCATACCAGATTTGGTCAACCGAATTGGAAATTGAAGAAATTGGAATAGCTTATTTTTGTAATCAAAACAAAAGCTAAGGAGAAATTGAAGAAATTGGAATAGCATGTACATAGAAATTTCCATATCAGTCCTTTTTCTTTTATCTCCTAATGGGGTTCTCTTCTTGATTAACATTTTTTCCTTGGAATACCTTGTAAGTTTTCCATGTTATGTCTCATAATATAGACATAACTTTTTCTTTTTTTAGAAATTTGAATTATTTTTAGCCAAATCCCCCCACCCGTATCCGTAGGTGGATCTATATCCCCGAATCTTTAAGTTTAGATCATGAAGGATCCGACATCTAGATCCGCACCCTTATCGTACACCCTTACCAGTTTCAAAAGAAAAAAGTTCAATTGTTTCTAAATATGGGAAGGTTTCATTCTTCTTGGGACAAATTAAAAAGGAAAGTGTGTCACATAAAATGGAACATAGAGAGTGTTATTTTAAAACTACTACTTATGAGCAAATTCATACAGGAATATGATCTGTGTCACATAAAATAGGACAGAGAGTATTATTTTAAGACTACTACTTATGAGGAGAGAAAATTCACACAGGAATATGAGCCTGTAACCAATGATGAGTCATTCCAGAATACTTGCCAATTGCCATTATAATAGATGGTTGATCCATTCCCAGACAAAGCTCTAACCACATCTAATTCAATCCTGTCAGTTCTATTTCAATTATAGAGTGTCATAATTCATGTCAAGTATTTTCTAGGGATGGAGTGGTTTGATCAAAACATGGAATTTATTTCTCTTAATGGAAGCATTGTTTTTTTTTTGAGAAGGTAACATTTGTGTTTATTGACAAGTCAGTACATGGGTTGCACTGAAACCATATTTACAGCAAAATCAAAAAGACATATAACTGACTCTAATTCTAACAAGATCCTAGGATGTCTATAATTGAGTCAGTGTCCTCTAAGTATATTTGTTTACACCAGAAACAAAAAAGTCTAATGCAATTTAGTTTGATCATCTGTAGATCACAATTTTTGCTCTCAAAACATCTTGAATTCCTTTCCTTCCATATTGTCCACCAGATACAAGCCGGGACAATCCTCCATCTGTCTTTGTCAGCAGCTCCTACTCCTGCTTCCTCCCAACTATATAGCAAATGAATTATTTTGTTAGGCATGACCCAACTAATACCCCCAAGGCTAACAAAAATTCTCCACAACTGAGTAGTTGTCCTGCACTGTAGAAACAGATGGCTAACTGTCTCAACCTGTTCACTACAAAGGTAACATCTGGAACACAAGGAGAATTTCCTCTTCTTGAGGTTCTCTTGTGTCAAAACAGCCTCTCTTGCCAATAACCAAGTAAAACAGACAACTTTGAAGGGGATTTTGATCTTCCATATATGCTTCCATGGCCAATGTTGTCTTTGTAGATTTCCTTGGTTCAAAAACTTGTAAGCAGAGTTCACCTTGAAACTACCTTTGCTATCCAACTTCCACCAAAGTCTGTCTTTTTCTTCACTAGTACCTTTAAATTCCTCCAACATTCTGAAGAACTCAATGACTGAATCAATTTCCCAGTCATTGAAGTTCCTCCTGAAATGAATGTTCCAACCTTGTTGTGTCCATGTGTCAGCCACACTCACCTCCGGTTGTACTGCCATCACAGCTAAGTCAGGGAACAAACGCTTTAAGCTATCTGATCTCAACCAATTGTCCTTCCAAAAAGAAGTCTTGTGCCCATTTCCAACTTTAACATTGATGTGCTTCTTCATGAAAGGCCAAAGTACTCTAATTGATCTCCACACACTAACCCCATATGGGGTATTGACTTCCTTTGTCATCCACCTATCCTCTTCACCATATTTGATTTTAATAACCTTACTCCAATATGCCTGAGGTTCTTGTGAATATCTCCAAAGCCATTTCAATCTGAGAGCCTTACTCTGTAGCTTGAGATTTCTAATGCCAAGCCCCCCTTGTTTTTTCCCCCAAAGCACTTTGTTCCATTTGACTAGATGAAGGATTGTTGAATTAGTTTCCTTATTCCCTTTCCAAAGAAAATCTCTCCTAACCTTGTCCAACCTCTGTATGATACCATCTGGGACTAGGAAGATGGACATCATGTAGGTGGGAAGAGCATCCAACACTGAATTTATAAGGGTAACTCTGCCTCCTAAAGATAAATAATGCGACTTCCATCTGGACAACTTCTTTTCACACTTCTCCATCACAGAGCTCCAAATGTTCATGGAATTTGATTTGGCTCCCAAAGGCATTCCAAGGTAGGTGGTAGGTAAAGCTCCATGGCTATAACAAACAGTAAAGGGGACAAAGGATCTCCCTGCCTCAGACCTCTTTGAACTGGGAAAAAACCTTCTGGTGCTCCATTAATCAGAACAGAGAATTTGACAGTTGAAATGCAGAATCTCACCCATTTGATCCATTCCTCCCAAATCCTATACAAGTAAGTTGGTCTATGCCAGGAAACATAAACGAAGCTTTGGCATGTTGGAATCGGGATGGAAATCAGTCGGGGCACAGGGAGAGATGGAAGATTGTCCCAGCCTGCATTTGGTGGACTATTTAGCTGGAAAGGAATCAAAGATGTTTTGAGAACAAGAGCTGCTCTATGGAGAAGATGAAGCTGAAATGTTTAGCTCTTTTCTATTTTTGGTGTAATCATGGATATCCTCATCAAGATGAGGATATCCCTAGTATGTTAGAGTCCTTAAGGGGTTCATAGGAAAACAACAACACTTTTGTATTTCTGATTGTAAGTATTACTGGAATACGTCCTGAGTATTCCTGTGTTTATAATACAAGTTACCTTTTCAAAAAAAAAGTAAGTATTTTCAGAAGGTATTCCCAATTAACATGATCATAAGCCTTCTCTTTTTTTTTTAAACTGGTAAGGTTGAATTCTTCAGCATTAAGGGTATGCTGGCTACCTCCAAAAAAGGATAATTACAGATTTCCTATCAAATCTATAATCTGGTCTATATCATCTATACAAAGCTGTTTACACCAAAAAAGTAGAGATACTATACAATTCCATTTAACTTTGTGGATGGAATTGGATCTATCTTCAAAGCATCTTCCACTTCTTTCTTTCCAGACTGACCACCATACACATGATGGTATTAGCTTCCACCATCTCTTTTGACTCTTACTGCCTCCCCTCCTATCCAGCAGCTCAACAGATCTGATGTATGTTCTGGCATTGTCCAGTTCATGCTTGTGATGTTGAGAAACAAATTCCAAATTTGAGCAGTAAACTTACAATGAAGGAAGAGATGGTTATTTGTTTCCCCTGTCAAGTTGCACAAAAAACACCTAGAAACCAGTTGTCTGCCTTTCTTTTGTAGGACTTCTTCTGTTAAACATGCTCTCTTTATCACTAACCAGGTGAAACATTTCACTTTTTTAGGAATGTCACTCTTCCAAAAGTAGTTCCAATTATATTTTGGGGCCCTTGTCATCCCCATTAGTCCTCTTTTGTTCTCAATATCCAATTTACATAGTATTCCTGCCTTCCCCTGTGATATTCTAGAATCCACCACTTCATTAGCTATCAGGATGGCATCCATTATTTGCTTGTTTTTGATGAAAGCCATCTGTTGAGTATCAACCAACTTGTCTACCACTCTCTTCAATCTTTCTGTAAGTACCTTTGATAGCAACTTGTAGATACTACCTATGAAGCTAATAGGCCTAAAGTCTCTCAATTCCTTAGCTCCGGTGTGCTTTGGAATTAATGCAACATAGGTAGCATTAAAACTTTTCTCAAAAACACCACTTGCATAAAAATTTCTGAAAGTACCCATGATGTCCTCTTTCAGCACCTCCCAACATTTAATATAAAATCCCATTGTGAAGCCATCTGGACCAGGTGCTTTATCCATGGCACGCATCTTCAGACAAGAAAAAACCTCTTGTTCCTCAAAGTTACCTTGTAAAGCTTCCTTCTCTGCTTCAGAGATAGTAGGACAGTTTATCAGGTTGCTTAAGGGTCTTCTACCGACAGTCTCTGTATACAACTTCTCATAGAAACCAATGATTTCTCCTTTGATCCTCTCTGGATCCATTATGGTTGTACCCTGAACCACTAATTGACCAATGTGGTTGCTTCTCCTATGTGCATTGGCCAGCTTGTGAAAACAGCTGGTGTTTCGGTCCCCCTCTTTTAACCAGAGTGCTCTAGATCTCTGCCTCCAAGCTATTTCTTCATTTTTGAGATGTTCTTCATACTCCATCAGAAGAGATGCCTTCAAGGTAGTTTCATCTTCTGTCAACACTCTATTTTCTTGGATAGCCTCTAACCTGACCAACTCACTTAGAATTTGAGTCTTTTGAGTTCCCAGATTGTCCATGTTGGTCCTGCTCCACTCTTTAAGTTTCCCTTTTAAAGCTTTCAGTTTGCATGCCAAGATGTGATCAGGATTTCCTGTGAATTCAAAAGACTCCCACTACCCTTTAATTCTATCCGCAAAACCATCAGTGTTTAGCCACCAGTTGTCAAATTTGAAATAAGACTTATTCTGCTCCCACTCTCCACATTGCAGGGACACAGGGTTGTGATCAGATACCAACCTATGCAATAGGGTCTGGTTTATTTTAGTGAAGCTGTCATCCCATTCTTTGGAAAATAAGAATCTATCAATTCTGGATGCTGCATTGTTACCATCTCCTTTGAACCATGTATACTCCCCCTTCTAATTGGGGGTCTATCAACTCCATATCTTCAATGAAATCAGAGAACTCCACCATGGTTGTTGATCTTTTTTTTTTTGAAATAGCACCATGGTTGTTGATCTTCTTCTACAGTTTCTTTTTTCTGAAGGAAAACGTGTGACATTGAAGTCACCACAGACAACCCAAGGTCCCTCAAAAAGACTCCTGACAGCTTCTACTTCACCCCATACATGTTCTCTTTCTATTATGCAATTTGGAGCATATACTCCTGTTATATGACACTTAAAGTCTTGTAAAAGTGCCTCAAATTTACAGGCTAAGGTATATGTTCCTACTTCTAACACTTCCCCTCTCCAAGACCTACTATCCCATATCAGAAGCATTGTCTGAGACCTGTTAAATGAAATAGGAATTCTTGGCTGCAAGCATGCTAGAACTTTAATGTATTCAACCACCAATCTAGGGTCTACAGGGAAGACAAGGGGTTTAATCAAAATGCTGGTTGGGAATCTAGTTTATCCTTCCCCTACTAGGTCACATTTTAGTTTTTCAGTCAATATGGCAAGTTAATGTATGATGATAACATTTTATAGAATCTTGAAGATTTTAAAGAGGGCATTTGAAGGTATGTACTTCAAGGAGAATTCAAAAAGAAACTCAAAATTTCACCAACGCTGATCGAACTGCTTTAATAGAAGACCAAAGATCAACTTCATATTACAGTACCTACATTTGAGGAGATTTGGTTACTTGAAAAAGTAAGAAACAACTGGTCTATCAAGAGGTAAGGCATAAAATGAACTCAGAACCATGGAACAAGGCAATTGTAAAGAAACATCGCCTGAAACTTGAAAGAGAACAAAAGTTTACCTAAGCGTCTAAGTTAAGAAATCTGTAAAGGTGTACTATGATAACCGATCACCATAAACAGCAAAGAAGAAATCAAGTATGTCACTATGCTCAAGAGCAGAGCACGCATTTTTTTTACTGGAAATGAGTTATAGCTCAATGACTTTATGTAAGCTATGCAGTTAAGGAGATGAAATATAGTTTAAAGATTTTAGGCAATACTATCCTGACTATTCATTTCTTTAGTTGCCAATTTGCCATTACTCCAATAGAGTTTTTTGTGGCACCTTGACTCAACTTTTTTATTAGCAATTACAAGTTATTTCACCCACTCAAACTGTTTTGATTTGCAGATATGACTCTGTTTCACCACACATCATGAAATAGTATCAAACAAGTTGGGACGGAAGGAATAGTTGTTGTTCTTGTACATAAAATGTGTTCCATCTCCCTTAGTATTATGAGAGGAAAAAAAGAAGAGATACTCCACCTTTTAGCATTCTGGATCCCTACTATGTATTAAAATTAGAGTACCCTTTCTTCCACCTCCTCAGCTCTGTAGGGGTTTTAAACCTAGAGCGTAATTTGAAGCACATGCTTTAATTTTTTTATTTTTTTTTTTATGACAAGGGAAACCCACAGCCGCTACCCTTTGGGTGCGCACAAGGTAAAACCCCCGCTCCTATGCAATAGCTCGCAAACCACATAGGAGAGGTAACCCACACTAGGCAAGCCCGGTGCGACGAGCTCGACCCAGAAGGCAAACCCCTTGCTTTCGCTGGCAAGGGGTTTCGAACTTGAGACCTCCAACATGGAAGTCCCAAGCCCAAGCGTAATTTGAAGCACATGCTTTAATTTAGAAAGGGGTAAATGAAGAAAAAAATATTTAAAAATAGATATAACTCCAGAACGTTAACTATAATTGACAGAAGCAATTATATGGACAGAAGAATTGAAAAAACTATGATTATTGTTTAGTGCCCCCTTCTTCAAGAAACAGCCCATGGGTGATGAGATGCACGCATAAGCCGCTTGGTGATTGCAGTGATGTGCTGGATAAGCGAGGCAAAGCCTCAGCTGATTTTGCACCTACATTCCGGGCTTAAGTGCGCCTAAAACGAGCCTTTGACAACAGTGAGATCTCTTTCTCTTACCCCTTCCCCTCTCAGACTTCGATAAATTCAATACAAATATGGGAATTAACACTATTGGTGTAGAAGGCAAAAAATCCTCTAGTAAAAGTGATACTGTATATGATATTACTGTAATCCAAGGAAGATTTGGCTTTTAACATACCATTATTACAGATACTCCTTTTAACAGACATATCTATGCACTCCTTTCCCGATGCAAGAAGCATGAAGGCTTGACAGTAAGAGAAAAAACCCAATCTCATGGCTTGGAACATATATGATTTCAATAGATATTTTTGTGACGCAGGTCATAGTATGAATGTTTTTTACATGCAGTCTCTTCTTTTTCAAAAAAGAGAGTTACTGGAATGGGATCTGCCAAATTGCTTCCAGTGAACAAGAACCATATTTCAGTGTTGAGATAGTGTCAGTACTTAGGGACAAACCTATTATCCGTGTTTATCTCTTCCTTGCTGACTTCTCTTCCACCCTTCTTAGTGCCGCAACTATCATTGCCACATTGCCTCTGTGTAGCACTTTGAGCCAGTCGGAA
>JAJOOR010000158.1:0-17461 GCA_036250505.1 Solanum acaule
CCATTGAAGTTTAGAGGGTTTAGAGGTTAAAAACGAGCATGAAAAGTCGTCAAACACCTAGGGAAGGGGGTGGGGAGTTGCTCCAGCTAGCGCTCCCCAAAAGGGTCTCTGAAGTTTACCCCTTAGAGCAATGCGCCAGCCAGAGCGCCGCAACATGTTCTCTGGAGTTTGAGGGCTGGCGCCCCGCGCCTCTCAAAGCGCCAGGGACGCTAGTTCTCCCCATTCATTCCCCACCTTTTAGTACTTGTTCCCTAGCAATGTACCTATGTTTCTAAGTTGATTCCAACACTCTAAGGTATATCTAAACATCATGAAATCATTCATAAACATGAGATCATGAACCTTGAATCCATAATCCAATTCAAGGAAAGGTAGGATCAAAGTCAAGAAGTTAAGAGTCAAGTCTAGAAGTTAAGAAGCAAGTCAGGCAAAGTTTTTAAAGTTTTCTAAAGTATTTAACAAACGTTTTTTAACTTTGTTTTAAGACTTAAGTTTCAAGTTAAGAAATGAGTAAAGAGTTGAGTTCATTTCTCATTGCTTTATTCTGAGTTAAGTTATTCATGAGTTGAGAAGAGCCAAGGTAAGTGTTTTTTTTAGAATCTTTTCAAGCCTATGTGTTGTTTAGCATTCCAACTCACATAATCGTACAGTCAATGTACTGATGCCAATTGGCCTGCATCGTCTGATGATGCAGACACAGGTAACCAGGATCAGCATCCAGCGCCTCGTTGATCCAGCTTGAGGACTCAGAGTCTGTGGTGAGCCTCCTAGCATTCGGAGGACTCCTTTATTTGCTTTCTAGTCTTTCAGATGTTTGGATGATCGGGGGTCCTATTCTGACATCCCTCTTTGTTTTAGAGGCTTCATAGACAGTCAGTTATTAGTTCTTTATTCTTCTCATTTTATCTTATGTTAAGACTGGGGTTGCCATGTTGGCCAAGTTGAATGTTTAATTCTTCTAACATGCTAAGTTATATTATTAAGCTATTTCAGTAAGCTCATTTGATAATTGCAATAATGCTTAGAGTCTTCCGTTGGGTTAAGTAAGTCAAGCCAAGGGTTCGCTTGGGGCCAACAATGTTCTCGAGTTTCAGTCCCGCCTAGGGTGTAGACTCGGGGCGTGACAAACTTGGTATCAGATCCCAGAGTTCAAAAGTCCTAGGTAGTCTATGAAGTCGTGTCTGTAGAGTCCTATTTATCGGTGTGAAGCACACGACATCTATAATTAGGAGGCTGCAACATTTAGGAAATTCCTCACTTCTTTCATACTCATTTTGTGCGTTAGAGTTTCATCTCTAAAAAGTTTTTTCTAATTCGTGCTTGCATGTGTTTTCAGATAATCATGCCTCCAAGAAGAGTTGTTAGAGGTCGTCCTGCTAGGTGTAATGTTGAGGAGCAAGAGTTACCAAATGCACCTGAAGTGCAACCTCAAGGGAAGTCACTAACGATGAGTTCAGAGAAGCAATTAGGATGCCGAGTCAAGCAATTAGTATGGGTTGAAGTTCACCTAACTATCCCGTTATGCTCCGGAGATGGTTGCGGATATGAGGAGTAGAATGAGCTTGTTTGTTGCTGGGCTGTTTCATTTGTCGAGTAAGGAAGGTAGGGTTGCAATGCCTATTGGGGACATGGACATATCAAGGTTGATGGTTTATGTGCAGCAGGTTGAGGAAGAGAAGCTGAGGGACAGGGAAGAGTTCAGAAATAAGAAAGCTAAGACAGGGAATGAGTCTGGGCAACAGAAAGGTAATGTGAACCGTTCGTTCTTTCACCAAAAACAAAAGGGCTCTGCTCCATCATCTGCTAGTGCACCTACACCCAGAAACAAAGGTGAGTATAATGGCCAGAATTTGTACAACTTCAGAGCTAGACCTGCATAGTCTCAAGGTAGTGTGGCACAAGGAGGTAACTGGGCTCCTGCATGTGCTAAGTGTGGTAGAACCCACCCAGGTAAGCGTGGTGAGGGCCAGATAGATTGTTTCAAGTGTGGACAAGAGGGTCGTTTCTTGAAATAGTGCCCATAGAACAGGCAAGGTAGTGGAAATAAGGGCAATAGGGCCCAATCTTCATCAGTTGCTCCCACAGACAGAGCTGCACCAAGAGGAGCTACTTCAGGTACGGGCGGAGGAACAAACCGCCTCTATGCGATCACGAGTCACCAAGAGCAAGAGAACTCTCCAGATGTTGTTACTGGTATGATCAAAGTCTTTGCTTTTGATGCTTATGCTTTGCTAGACCCAGGAACAAGTTTATCTTTTGTAACCCCTTATGTTGCAAATAAGTTTGATGTTCTTCCTGAGAAACTTTGTGAACCCTTTTGTGTTTCTACACATGTTGGGGAGTCTATTCTAGCTGAGCGAGTTTATCGTGATTGTGTCATTTATATCAATCACAAATACACCGTAGTTGATCTAGTTGAGTTAGACATGGTAGATTTCGATGTCCTTCTAGGTATGGACTGGCTTCATGCCTGTTATGCATCAATAGATTGTAGAACTTGAGTAGTCAAGTGTCAGATTCCTAATGAGCCAGTCATAGAGTGGAGTAGTAGTTTGGGAGTGCCTAAGGGTCGTTTCATTTGGTACCTTAAGGTGAGAAAGTTAGTTTCAAAGGGCTGTATCTATCACTTAGTCTGAGTTAATGACTCAAGTGTTAAGGTACCTCCAATTCAGTCAGTTCCTATAGTAAAAGAGTTTCCAAAAGTCTTTCCTGATGACCTACCCAGAGTCCCTCCTGAGAGAGAAATAGACTTCGGCATAGACATCATTCTAGATACTCATCCTATCTCTATTCCGCCATATAAAATGGCACCAACAGAGTTGAAAAAACAGTTGAAAGATCTCCTAGATAAGGGTTTCATTCGACCAAGTGTCTCACCTTGGGGCGCTCCGGTCTTGTTTGTGAGAAAGAAAGATGGTTCCCTTAGGATGTGTATAGACTACTGCCAGTTGAACAAGCTTACCATCAAGAATAAATATCCTCTTCCGAGGATTGATGATCTTTTCGATCAGCTTCAGGGTGCTTCATGTTTCTCGAAAATTGACCTCAGATCATGCTACCATCAGTTGAAAGTAAGGGAATGTGACATTCCAAAGACAACATTCAGGACCCGTTATGGTCATTATGAGTTTTTGGTCATGTCGTTCGGTCTAACTAATGCACCAGCAGCGTTCATGAACCTTATGAATAGAGTCTTCAAACCTTATTTAGATATGTTTGTTATCGTCTTCATTGATGACATACTAATCTATTCAATGAAAGAAGAGGATCATGCTAGCCATCTCAGAATAGTTCTTCAGACTTTGAAAGATAAGGAGTTGTATGCCAAGTTCTCTAAGTGTAAGTTTTGGCTTGAGTCTCTGGCATTCTTGGGCCACATAGTTTCTGGTGATGGAATTAAAGTTGATACTCAGAAAATAGAGGCAGTACAGAATTGGCCTAGACCCACATCTCCAACTGATATTAGGAGTTTCTTGGGTTTAGCTAGATATTATAGAATGTTTGTAGAGTGGTTCTCGTCTATTTCATCTCCTTTGACCAAGTTGACTCAGAAGACAGTGAAATTTTAATGGTATGAAGCTTGTCAGAAAGCTTTCAGGATTTGAAAAAGAGGTTGACTACTACCTCAGTTTTGACCTTACCAGAAGGTACTCAAGGTTTTATGGTGTATTGTGATGCATCTAGAGTTGGTCTGGTTTGTGCAGAATGGCAAAGTTATAGCTTATGCCTCCAGACGGTTGAAAGTTCATGAGAAGAGTTATCCAACCCATGATCTAGAGTTGGCTGTTGTAGTTTTTGCTTTGAAGACATGGCACCATTACTTGTATGGTGTTCATGTGGATGTGTTCACCGATCACAAGAGCCTTCAATATGCGTTCACTCAGAAAGAGCTGAATCTTAGACAGAAAAGGTGCTTAGAGTTACTCAAGGACTATGACATGAGTATTCTTTACCACCCAGGTAAGGCTAATGTTGTTGTTGATTCCTAAAGCAGGTTGTCTATGGGTAGCACCGCCCATGCTGAAGAAGGAAAGAGAGAGTTAGCGAAAGATGTGCATAGGCTTGCACGCTTAGGAGTCTGACTTATGGATTCCACAGAAGGAGGAATAGTGGTGACGAATGGGGATGAATCATCACTAGTGGCAGAAGTTAAAGAAAAGCAAGACCAAGATCCCATTTTTCTTGGATTGAAGGCAAATGTTCATAAGCAAAAAGTAATAGCTTTTGAACAAGGGGGAGATGGTGTATTGAGATATCAAGGTAGACTATTTGTACCTATGGTGGATGGACTCCAAGAGAGGATCACGAAGGAAGCTCATAGCTCCAGTTATTCCATTCATCCGGGTTCCATAAAGATGTATCGTGACTTGAGAGAGGTTTATTGGTGGAATGGCATGAAGAAGGGCATTGCTGAATTTGTCGCTAAGTGTCCAAATTGACAGCAAGTGAAAGTTGAGCACCAAAGGCCCGGTGGTTTGGCGCAGACTATAGAACTTCCAAATTGGAAGTCGGAGATGATTAATATGGATTTCATCACAGGTTTGCCAAGGTCTCACAGACAACATGATTCTATTTGTGTGATTGTCGATAGAATGACAAAATCAACCCATTTTTTGCCGGTAAAGACTACCCATTCAGCAGAAGATTATGCTAGGTTATATATTCAGGAAGTGATAAGACTTCATGGAGTCCCAGTCTCCATTATTTTAGATAGAGATGCACAATTTACAGCACAGTTCTGGAAATCTTTTCAGAAAGGCTTGGGTTCAAAGGTGAACTTAAGTATTGCCTTTCATCCTCAGACTAATGGGCAAGCAGAGTGCACTATTCAGACATTAGAAGATATGTTGAGGGCTTGGGTGATTGATTTCAAAAGGAATTGGGATGATCACCTACCTCTCATTGAATTTGCTTACAACAACAGTTACCACTCTAGCATCCAAATGGCTTCTTATGAAGCTCTTTATGGGAGAAGATGCAGATCTCCTATTGGGTGGTTTGAAGTTGGTGAATCAGGGTTGATAGTACCATATTTAGTTCACCAAGCTATGGAGAAGGTGAAAGTGATTCAAGAAGGGTTGAAAATGGCATAGAGTCGTCAAAAATCCTACACAGATGTTAGGAGAAGGTCTTTAGAGTTCGAAGTAGATGATTGAGTATATTTGAAAGTTTCACCCATGAAGGGTGTTATGAGGTTTGGTAAGAAGGGGAAGCTTAGTCCCAGTTATATTGGACCTTATCTCATAGCCAAGAGGATTGGCAATGTAGCTTATGAGTTGGAGCTACCACAGGAATTAGCAACGGTTCATCCGGTATTTCACATTTCCATGTTGAAGAAGTGCATGGGCGATCCTTCATTAATCATACCAACTTAAAATATTTGGATCAAGGATAGCTTATCCTATGAGGAGATCCCTGTCCAGATTCTAGATCGCCAAGTTAGCAAGTTGGGAACAAAAGAGGTAGCATCAGTCAAGGTCCTTTGGAAGAACCAATTTGTTGAAGAAGCTACTTGGGAAGTTGAAGAAGAGATATCCACATCTCTTTGAATCCGAATAAAGTGCAGATCAAGGTACTAATTTTCTTCTTAGTGCTCTATATATTATGAATGAGCATGTTGTTTGTTTGCCTTTGCTTGTTGGGTGTTTGAGTTTGATGTTGCACCCTAAATCTAGTAAGAGTATTCTCATTTGAGGACGAATGTTACCAAGGGGGATATTTTTTAACATCTCGCAATCAGAAAGAACTAGAAAGAAGTTGAAAATCTGGAAATAGTCATTTTTGGAAAGTATAAGGAAATCTGGAAAATTTTAAGCAAGTTAAAAGTTAGTTTTTGGTCAACTTCAAACGACCATAACTCCTATCTTAGGATGATTTAGGTGTAGTTCCAGATATGGTTGGAAAGCTCTTATAATGATCTTTCCAACGCCGCCAAGTTTGCCCTATTCCGAGTTCGTATGAGTAAGTTATGCCCTTTGGAAGTTGGGTTGTTGGATTAAGGAAAGTCCAATCCGGGTTTTGGAAGGGTAAATTAGTCTTTTCCTTACCTAAATATTCTAATTCATTTTTAGGATTTAATTGGGGTAAAACAAGATTTTTGGTCGGTTTATAAAAGTTAGAGTTCACGCTAGGGCTTGGAGAAAAGAGAAGAAAAATGAGGAATCGCAAAGAAAAATTCGAGCTTTGCGTGTGGATTTCATCGGGGGTGATCCCTACAAGGTATGTGAGACTACATAGTGTTGGGTTAGTTCACCCATGCGACAAACATGATTTAATTCAGCAAATTCAAGACTTTGAAAATTTAGAATTTGAGTTCTTGATGACGTTGTTGAAAGTTTCGTTGAATTCTTGTGGGTCGTGTTGTTTAAGTTTATTGATGATTTGATTCATGTTTCTAGGTTTAACTTATAGTTTAATCTATTGTGTATTGAGGGTATTAATAATTCTAAGTGTTTGGGTAAAGAACCATTTTTGTTTAGAGGGTTTAGAGGTGAAAAAGGAGCAAGAAAAGTCATCATACACTTGGGGAGGGGGTGGGGCGTCGCGCCAGCCAGCGCGCCCCAAAAGGGTCTCTGAAGTTTACCCCTTGGGGTGATGCACCAGCCAGAGCGCCTCAATATGTTCTCTGAAGTTTGAGGGCTGGCGCCCCGCACCTCTCAGAGCGCCAGGGACGCCAGTTCTCCCCATTCTTTCCCCACCTTTTAGTACTTGTTCTCTAGCAATGTACCTATGTTTCTAAGTTGATTCCAACACTCTAATGTACGTCTAAACATCATGAAATAATTCCTAAACATGAGATCATGAACCTTGAATCCATAATCCAATTCAAGGAAAGTTAGGATCAAAGTCAAGAAGTTAAGAGTAAAGTCTAGAAGTTAAGAAGCAAGTCAAGCAAAATTTTTAAAGTTTTCAAAAGTCTTTACCAAACGTTTTTAGCTTTGTTAGTTTCAAGTTAAGCAAAGAGTAAAGAGTTGAGTTCATTTCTCAAAAAGTTGTAAGGGAACTAAGAATTCCCCAAAGAGTTTATAAATGTTTTAACATTTGAGCAAGAAAAGGGAACATCGATTCCAAGTGAGTTTTTAAGCTAAGTTTCGAGCAATTATCTCAAGCCAAAGAAAGAAGTTGTTTAATAAACATATGAGCTAAGTATATTTTTGGGAGTAGTATTGAGTACCGATATAGGGATGCGAGTTCATATTAACTTAAGTCTCCATAAACCATGTAGCCATCATGGGTATTAATGGGTCATACTTTTTAGATGATCACATAAGTTAAGCTAGCGGATCCACTAAGTTAAGCGTTCTATATGATGGCAAAGTATAGGACAGTTCTGGCAGCGTGGGCAAGACGTTGTATCACCACTTAGGCTCATAGTGGTGGTTCTCGATTAGAGAATCTCCCACATAAACTATATTATTTTATTATATGAGTAAAGTTGAGTTTGTTACTGCATTTTGTTTAACGAACTCAGTTGCTTTTGCTATTTTATAAAGCTTTTTCATAAATTGCATGTGTTCATTGCTTTATTCTGAGTTAAGTTATTCATGAGTTGAGAAGAGCCAAGGTAAGTGTTTCTTTCAGAATCTTTTCAAGCCTATGTGCTGTTTAGCATTCCAACTCGCATATTCGTACATTTAATGTACTGATGCCAGTTAGCCTGCATCGTCTTATGTAGCAGACACAGGTAACCAGGATCGGCATCCAGCGCCTCGTTAATCCAGCTTGAGGACTCAGAGTTTGTGGTGAGCCTCCTTGCATTCGGAGGACTCCTTTATTTGCTTTCTAGTCTTTCAGATGTTAGGATGATCGGGGGTCCTCTCCCGACATCCCTCTTTGTTTTAGAGGCTTCATAAACAGTCAGTTATTGTTTCTTTATTCTTCTCATTTTATCTTATGTTAAGACTTGGGTTGCCATTTTGGCCAAGTTGAATGTTTAATTCTTCTAACATTCTAAGTTATATTATTAAGCTATTTGAGTAAGCTCATTTGATCATTGTAATCATGCTTAGAGTCTTCCACTGAGTTAAGTAAGACAGGCCAAGGGTTCGCTTGGGGCTAGCAAAAGATCTCGAGTGCCAGTCCCTCCTAGGGTGTAGACTCGGGGAGTGACACGATTTTTCTCATAAAACTTTATGAGGACCTCCGTAATGAGTTGGGGAACCTTCATGTATGCTCACACAATTTGTTAACGCCTATTGCCGCATTTACTAGCCCTTTTTTAGGAATCGCTTAAATTCCTCAATTTTTCATATCTATTATTAGCTCATGGATCTAGCGCTCGGAGCACCAAAATTGTTTTCTCAAAAAAGTTTATGAGGACCTCCGTAATGAGTTGGGGAACCTTCACGTATACTCACACCATTTTTTAATATCCATTTCCACATTTACAAGCCTTTATTTAAGAATCGCCCAAATTCCTCGATTTTTCATGTTTATTAGCCCATGGATCTGGCGCTTGTAGCACCCAAAATAATTTCTCAAAAAACTTATCCATAATGAGTTCGGGAACCTTCACGTATACACACACCATTTTTAACGCTATTTCCGCATTTACAAGCCTTTTATTAAGAATCACCCAATTTCCTGATTTTTCTTGTGTATTAGCTCATGGATCTGGCGCCCGGAGCACCCAAAAAAAATTCTCAGTTTTTATTTGTTATCCTATGAATATTTTGGTGATATGACTTCTAGTTGATTTATTTTTTGATTTATTTTTGCGAAATCTTTACGGAACACTCTGTAGGGACAGTCTCACCTTTTTGCGACATTTTAAGATATTTAGGAACTAATTTATAAGAATTATACAATTTTCTCAACTTTGTATGTTCTAAACTTTCAATATCTCCTTGATGTATAATAAATGGAAAAGGGTCAAATATACCCCTGTACTATAGGAAATAGTTTAAATATACCCTTCGTAATACTTTTGGGCCAAATATACCCCTCCCGTTATACTTTGGGCCAAATATACCCTTTATCCGTTAAAGATGTGGGTCCCAATCTTAGAATAAACATGGAAAAAGTTGGGATTAATTTTTTAAACCCAGATCATTTTATCTAGTTAATACCCAAAACAACTCACTAAAATAGTTTCTTGCCGAATCCATCTACAAGTCAAACAAAACCAAAATGAATTGTTTGTCAAAAAAAATTGTCAACTGATTGACTTGAACTATTTCATGAAAACTTATTTTTGTAACTATTGTTCCCATTTTTTTTTCAAAAATACAGAACATTAAAACAAAATATGTGTGTTCTACTGTTCTTTTTAAGTTTATTAACCGATTTCAATTCTGAAATTTTGAAAGTTCAATTAAGGTGGTGCTTAAAACTCCATTGATTGGATTGATGTGCTAAAATTAGAATGCACATTAGGTGGAGAAGTTGAAAACAAAGTTGTTGAATTTTTTTCTTTCGAATTTGTGACCAATAAACTTTTAAGGTTTGTGATGGAAAGTTGTTGTTAATCAATCAAGTACTGAAAATTATTTAGGTTATTGTTTCTTTGAGCTGAGATTTTCTCTTGTCTACTAGGATTAAGTTGAATTCAATTGTTGGGTTCTTTGAATTAAAAAATAGAGATTAAGAAAAATTGAAGTTCTTCAATAATTCTTTTTTGATGACTCATCGATTAAGTTATTGAGATTTTTAAAGTATTATGTATGCTTGGATGTTGAGAATGATCGAAATGATTTGAAGAAATATCAACTTTGATATTATTCCATTGTTGAAATTTGAAGCTTTATTGGGGGTGGGCTGTGGGTTATTTTTGTTGTTGGCAGGGACAAAAATTATTTGGGTCTTTCTAATTAATCTCAACCTTTCATGTAATTACCTATTTTGGGTATTAACTGGATAGAAATGATCTCAGTTTTTTAAATTGTTGGGACCCACATATTTAACGGATAAAGGGTATATTTGGCCCAAAAGTATAACGAAGGGTATATATAAACTATTTCCTATAGTACAGGGGTATATTTGACCCTTTTCCGTATAGTAAAAGATCATCTCCTCATCTTGGATTGGAGGACACACTTTGTTGCATATTTCTGTGGGATCACAAGTATATTAAGCTTTCCATATCATTGGAATTAGCTTCTTTTGAAAAAGTGGCTTATATGAGATTTTAACATCACTTTTTAATAAATTTGAAATCATAAATTCTAACAAGAGTATTCATAAGAAAAAACACACATAAAATGATATACCTACAAAGCTACATTAAGTGAATTCAACAATTTGTATTTGTGTTAGACCTATGTATATTGAAAGTCTAAATAAATCTAGCTATCAATTTATATACACTATATCACCAGAAGGTTATTTTAGATCACCAGATTATCTTTATGTGTTATAGTAAGTAACATGTCGTATTTTCTGAATTATAAATCACACATTTTTAAAAGGCTTATTTGGAAATATCCTTGTGAGTGACCTAGTAGTATACAAAATTCTTTACACTGAATTTGAGACAGAGAGGATAATAAAATCTAACAAAAATATGCTAAATACTGTCATTTAAGGACGCTCAATTTCTAATAGTCAAAATTTAGAAGTCTCATACCCCCTCCCCCAAAAAAAAGAAAAAAAATGTTCCAATACTAACCTTCATAATAAAAAAATTTCCAAAATACACAGACAATATTAAGGATGCTAGTAGTAACATTTAACTTAAATACATAGACCATATTAGATAAAATTATCACTATAAGATTAATCAAGAAAATGTTTCAATACTAACCTTCACAATAAGGTGAGATTTGTATCTTAAAAATATTGCAAGTACTTGGTATAACAATAACAATAACAATAAAAGAAAATCTAATAAACTAAAATTCTTTATACTATCGACGAACATTAATTAAACTTCATTTCCCCTTTTTGTCTTAGTCCAACCTATTTGCTTTCCAAAAAGCAAATCAGGTGTCAAAGCAGCATCAACATCAACAACATCATGATTGAGTGCTAAATCCATTGGCAAACCTTCAACATTCTTCAACACATCAACATCAATCACAAAGGTATTGCAATTCTCATTTGTTCCATTCTTGGATTCACAAAAGTTGAAAACAGTTGTATCTCTGTCACTTAAGCTTTTAGCTTTCACAAATTTATGCCAACCCTTTGTGAAGATTATTTTTTGACTACTTTGGCAGTAGAAAAACCTAAACTTCCATGATTTTCTTGATCAATCATAGAAGTCCATCTCCTTATTATGCTAGATGTGAGAGAAATACTCTATAGCATATCTCCTAGGTATCACAAACATATTATTTCCAACATCACTTTGAGTAAGCACTTTTTGAAAAAGTTGCTTAAATGAAGATTCAGTGTTACCCTATAAACAATATTGAAATTTTGACTTTTAATAAGAGGATCTTAAAAAAAAAATAAGGGTCTGAAAAATACCCAACTTTGGTCGAATTTGTTGTTGCGATACTAAACTTTCATGAGGACCTATTACCTCCCTAGACTATTTAATAGTGTATTTTTATCCCCTGAACTATTTAATAATGTATTTTAAATGTATATATGTGCCCACGTGGACACATTACTATTTATAATTTTACCTTATTTTTTATGTCCATGTGGGCATATATATATGTTTAAAATATGATATTAAATAGTATAGGGAGGTAATATGTCCTCATAAAAGTTTAGTATCGCAAAAGCAAATTCGACCAAAGTTGGGGTATCTTTTAGACCCTTATCCCAAAAAAAAATAAAAATGTTGTATTGTTATGATCCCTAAGTAATGTTGTAATTTCATACTCCATCTGATAAATATTTTCTAATTTGATTCCTACTTTTACTTGTTACTTTTCACAAATCAAGAAAGGACAATTTTGTTTTCTTATTATACCCTCAAGTAATTAATATTGAGTTAATATTTTTGAAAAATGTAATCAGTAAATATATTTGAGACCCTATCAATTAATGGGGGTAAATGGTAACCTTAGTATATCAATCATTATTTTCTTAACAGGTGGGCCAAGACAAAAATTAACAAGTAAATCTGAATAGACGGAGTATTTTAAGGAGGCTAACATTTTGTCTGTAGATACCATTGTAGGTGACCTAATAGCATACAAAATTCCTACACTTATGATGTATACAAGTTAAATTCTTATGAATTTGAACTTTTTGGGGATCGTTATCAAATCTCCAGTGTGACATGCAATAACAACCACAACAACAACATGCATATCCAACATAACCTACTAGTGAAGTTTCATACGTAGAGTGTGTACACATACCTTAGTGCACTGACTATTACATTAGTCCAGAACACCTTTCATGAGTCTTGAATCAGAAATATTATTACTTTCACCTTCCATGTTGAATTCTGAGAAAATAAAAATAAAAATAGGAAACTTTAAGAAAATATTAGAGATTGATAAGTACAAGTTAAAATGTTTAAATTTATGTATAAAGTATACAAACCCCAACAATTTGGTTGCTAATTACATTCTATTCCGAAAGTTTTTCAAAATTATAATAATTTCAGATTTTTCAGAGTATGTATCCGAATGTTATAAGAGAGAAGTAAAATATAATTTTTTGTAATTTATTCATATGGTAATTTTTTTGTGATATTATGTTATCTTAATTTGTGTAATTACATAATTTTCCCTAAGTTTATTGTTCATACACAAAGACCAAAAAGTAAAAATAATAATAATATTAAAAAAGAACAACAACATTAAGTTGGTCTCACTCAATAAATATTTATTATCTCATAAAGTTACTTTTTCTATTGATTTCAATTTTTTTTTCAACAAAGAAAATGATTTTATGAGTAGTAAGAACTATTAGTTGACTGAGACCATCTGAGAGATCAATTCAACTTTTTTTCTAAATGCTACTTTCTTTTTCTTTTCAGATTTTTATAAAATTTATGTCTAAACTTCCACCAAAACAAAATACTTTTTCATCAGATCTTCTAAGGCCTTCATTCTTTTACAAGTAAAAAAAAACAAGAGTTTTGAAATAAAGATTTAAACAAGAATAATTTTTTTTAAAATAAAATAAATAGAAACAAAAATGCATGTGAAAAATTATTAGGAGAATGAAAAAAAAAAACAAACCTGATTTTCTCAAGTATTAACAGCAGAAGCTATGCAATTTTCAAGAAAATCACAAAATTATTATTGCTATGATAGATTCAAAAGACCAACATCTATATGTCCTTTTATATAATTGTACCATCTAGATTGTAGTTAATTATAAATTGTTAATTAATTAATTCAAAAGATTATTTCAATTTAATGAAAATTTCAAATTTGTAGATAAATAGTTTTGACTTGACACACCAGAGCAATAAATTATAAAATGACAATTTTACTATATTACCATTTACATATAATAAATTTAATATTTTGTAAAGTATTATAAAATGACAATAATTAATAATAAAGACAAAATATAAATCAAATGAGAAATTATCTCTTTATTTATTAAACTAGTCAAGTAAAACTGAATATTTAATAACAAAAGTTTTAATTGATTTCAAGATACTAATATCTCGTTTGACCATAAATTTTGAAATTTAAAGTTGTGTTTGGACATTCATTTTAATTGGAAAAAATTGTGCGTGAAAGTGAATTTCTCCTAAAAATTATTTTAGACCATTTTTTGGAACTTGAATTTTTTTTTCGAAGACAAAATTTTAAAATCTTATCCAAACTATATGGTAAAAAGAATATATAATGATATATTTTCAAATTTTGATTCAAAATATATGGTCAAATAGATATTTAATGATATAGTTTTTAAATTAGATCTGGTCAAACGCTAGCTAAATATTAGAAAAATAAATTATATAATCAAAAATCTTAATCGACTTTAAAATTGTAGATATAATTGGCTTCCTCCATAATTCAAAGTCATAGTTAATTTGAAATTTTTAGATATTATAAAAAATATTTTAATTACAATATTTTTTAATTTTTTTTAAAAATAAAACATAAAAAAATGATCAACATATTTTGTGTTGAAAACCACATTGTTTTTAATCTTAGGAGAGAATACATGTCTCTAAATTGGGGAAATCTTTCAAGGTTATGACCTAATTAGGTTTTAATCAATCATTAATGAAATATTTACAATTAGGGGGTTTACGATTTAGATACAAATTGATTCAATTCGAAATCTTGAATCAAACTGACTTTTATTTGGTTTTTACATTTTTAAAAATCAATAATATTTGATTTTTTTTTATTTTGTTAACATTTTTTTGAAGAAATAATCTAATCGAACTGACAAATTATATACATTTTTTTTGTTATAATTATATATACATAATATATTATTTTATCAATAACTTTTAAGCGAAAAATGCAACACTCTAATGAAAAAGCCTAATGTATGACGCATCACTTCTTCTATTTGTGATACTAAATTCATATTCACGTCGAAACACTCAATACCTATATAAGATCACGACTAAAGTCCTATTCATGTTGGAACACTCCCGAACAAAGGTGAAGCTATACCCAAGAGGAATGAACCTGAGACCTCTTGATTAAGGATGCAGGAGTACTTACCACTGCACCACAAACCCTTATTAATCAAAAACTTTGTATCACGTTAACATGAATATACAACACATAGACATGAACTTATATTGGAAGGACAATTATGTCATTTACCTTACAAATTTATTGTTTACCTTTTTTTTGACCATTAATAATAACTAACAGTTGGGTTGGATGAACACAACTATCAGTTATTGTACCAATAGTTCTGTGAATGGTACATTATATTGGGCCCATTTGTTATTACGTGTTGTTTTTTAAGCCGACCACACATATTGATTTATGTTCATCTTCTCTATCCTAACTTTTGAGAAAGAGTTGCTCAATAATTGTTCATCTTCTAGGAAGGCCTTGCATGCTCGGTGGGACTTTAGTCATCTCTGTACCCACTTCCTCTTCCATTCCCTTTTTTTTTCTTCTTTTATTTTCTTTCATGTTTTTTGTTTCTTAACTATCTTTATTCTACCTTCTTCTTTCAATCGTTGTTGGTTAGATTTTTTTCACTGGCCAGAAAATTTTAGTGATATCTAATGGACATCTGCATCTCTGATTTGTTTTATTTTAGGTCTAGCCAATAAGATGTAACGACCGGGTTTCTTCATTATAGGAAAGCCAATGGGGAAAAATTTTGGGGTCGAAAAACTTTTTCGTATTAACTTAAGATTTCCCAACCTAGTCCAGATTTAGATGAAATCAAAGTCATTAAATTGTAGGGAAATCTGGTAAAAATCAGGTGACTTATTTATGATTTTGATTACATGAGTAGTTAGATAAATCGTTAAGGAATCTGTACGACTTTACGGAATTGAATTCGGGTGAGTAGAGCCCCTGGAATTGATCTTAGCGTGAACGGTATTTTCTGAGCGTCGTTAGTTAAATGTGTGTTGTGAAATGGAGGTCTTGGAATTATTAAAATAGCTCACTATTTCATGCAAGCCGCTTAGCCGGTAGTTTTAGTCGCTCTGGCTGTGCCGCTGTAATGGAGTGAGGGTCGCTGTGATGGGCCCGACGTGACTTAAGGTCGTAAATAAACTGCAAAACGTCTTTATTCTACACTTTTTGGTTTTTAGAGCTAAGGAACGAACCCTAGGTGATTCTTGACAGTTTTCCACCATTCTTGAGGCTAAAGGTAAGATTTTAACTCCCCGAATCTATTTTTCGATCCATAGAACATAATCTAATGAGTAATTATCCATGGGGGAGGGTTTTGATCTAGAACCTATGGTGGAAATAACCCTATTTTGGGTACTTGGGATCATGGGTTTGATCTAGGGTTCATAGATATGTTAGTAATCCGGGTAATTAGTGATTGTTTATTGATTCATGTGTTATTATGATTGTTTGTAGACCAAGAACAAGAGGAACAAATCTGTAAAGGGAAGGTTCAAGTTTCTTAGGTTTCAAACTTGTTTCGAGGTAGATGATGGTTGTGATTCTATGATTGTGTGATGTATGTTTGTCTCTCTTCATTATGATACATGTATGTATGCGGATGTTGCATTATTGATCACATTTCTTGTAAATGAGGATATGGAATTGATGAATGTCATGAATCATGACTTGATTGTATGGTTATGAGAATGTACTTCTGATTGTCATTGTGGCTTGTTGAATGGATTGGGTTTTGTGTTCTGATACACTAACTTGGATCGGTTGCCACGTTTCGGTATAAATATTGGATCGGGTACCACGTTCCGGTATGCTAACTGTTTGGGTTTGGGTTCCGTGAAAGGACCAAGGACTTGTCATAATTGTGTATCTTGAGAAATGTGAAGTTGTTCGTTATTCGTAAATGTTGATAATATTGTATATGTTTGATATATGCATGTGATTCTATTATTGTATTGATTTATGTATGCTACACTTAGTGGGATAGCCGTGTGATCCTACCAGTACACTGTGGTTGTGTACTGACACTGCACTTCCTCTTTCTTTGTTGAGTATAGGGCATCTTCAGGCGGCTATTGATAGACCTCGCTTAGAAGATCAGTGATCGTTCGAATTTAAGGGTGAGTCGTTTCTTCCGGGCTGCCATGAGTTCTCTCTAGTCTATGCCCACATTTCAGACTTAGACTTTTCTGGTTAGTTGGTTAGTTCATTTGTTGGGGTTCTGGCCATTCTTGTTTAGACTTGGTTCATTGTTAGATGTTTCGGTACATTGACTTTTAGGTTCTAGGTGTATTTTTCCGCATTGTTAGTTGTTAGATTTTTTGGAAGTTTATGGGAACTTCAGTTTTAGCTTTTATTCTTGTTCTCGTACACTTAAATGCTTTAGTTTTTGGTTTAGTTGATTGGTTTGGGTTGTAGTAGTGGTTCTCCAACCAGAGGGTTAGTGTGGGTGTCAATCACGACGGTCTGGGTCGTGACAAAGTTGGTATCATAGCCTAGGTTCGTTGATCTCGATGTACCAAAACAAGTCTAGTAGAGTCTTGCGGAACGGTACATGGACGCCTTTACTTTTCTTTGAGAGGCTATAGGACTTTAGGAAATCTCTCTGTTTTCTCTTGACACCTTTCTGCTATGACTTGATTCCAATTGGTATCTGGCGATTCAATCGATATGTAACCTCATTCACTCTTATGTCCGTGGATGGTGAATTACTTAGATTGTAATAACGCTATACCTAATGTGTTGTTGTGGTGTTGATGACCTTGTTTCATCATCCTTAGCCCTCTACACTTGAATTAGGTATGAAATATGTATGTTATGGTATGATTGATATATGATTGAAAGGCAGTTCTTATGATTATAATGTAATGTAAAGTGAAAGGTTTACTGACTTGCTAAGTGTTTCTAAAGTGAAAGGATTGTTACTCACTTATGAACACATATGAGCTATTATGGTAAGATGTTTACATAAGAGTCTAGTAAAGGCTAATGTGAACTTATGTGATGACTAAAGATGATTACAAAGGGAATTAGAT
>JAJOOR010000160.1:0-27286 GCA_036250505.1 Solanum acaule
ATTCATTGGAACAAAAGAGGCCCGGCTGGGTACTGACCAGACCAGGCCATGAGAATAAGAGGGTCCTTTCGAACAAAATCAAGACAAAGAAAAGAGGTCTTCTTTATTTTTCTTGAGATTCTTGGCTCTTCTGAGCCCTTATTTGTTTATATATGTTTAACTCTTTGAAAACTTCTTTTATTGAAAATATCTTGTTATACATATGCAAGGACTAGACTATTTGAGATTGACTGAATAATAATAGATATTTATGAAAATAATTCAAATAGAATCTTCTAAATAATACAACAAGTAGCACATAATTATGATCATGTTGGTCTCAAGAAAAAGTATTCATTCTAGACGGACTTGACCCATATGCTGAGCCTCATTAAATAAAACAAAATGTGCATGATGCAGATAAAGCAGATCCTATTAGGATAATCACTGTTGACGCTTGTCTTACTGAGTTTAACAATCTAGTGGAATATGTATCTAGACTGACTATAAAACGATCGGACCACTCGAGTCGGGAAGGGACAACTTACCAGTAGTAGGGCTTTCTGGCCTCACTAGTAGCCCTTCTCATCATAAAACATGTACTACAACAAAATCCGTCCCAGTAGCATTGTCACATCTCTGGTATCTCAAGGCTGGGAAGCGTAATCGCATCTCTGAATAAAGTATATCAGAAGACTCAGATTGGTGCATAAAAAAGATAATTTATATTGCATTTCAAACAATAACAAAGAGGTAGATAAGCGGATAAATACCACATTAGGATAACAAACAAAATAAAATTAAAAGATAGCCATACACAAGTCAATATTTATAAGCTCGAATTTTGGTATTCCCCAGTGGAGTCGTCATCTGTCACATCCCTTTTTTTTCTCACAATTGAATGTTTTGGAAGAAAAGAGTTTTTCCAATTAAAGTGACGTTTTGAAAAGGAATTATTTTGATTATTCAGAGTCGCCACTTGGAATTGAGTTTTGTTGTTCCAAGTCACCTTATTTAAATCCCTAATCAAAAAGAAATTTGACTCATTATTTTATTTGGTCTG
Source organism: Solanum acaule (assembly GCA_036250505.1). Lineage (NCBI taxonomy): Eukaryota > Viridiplantae > Streptophyta > Magnoliopsida > Solanales > Solanaceae > Solanum > Solanum acaule. The sequence goes on from JAJOOR010000160.1 coordinate 1,043, forward strand.
CGAAATCAAAGATCGGGTAAGAAATTTTGTTGACCGAGGGGAAGGTATTAGGCATCCCTCGAGTCTCGTGGTTCTAGCACGGTCGCTTTATTGACTCTTGTATGACTTGACTTAATTTTTGGATATTATATTATTTAAAAAATTATTTACCCTAATTTTTTTATTTTAAGCCTATTTAAAAGTTATCTTATTTTATAAGTGTATGTTCTTTTCATATATTTTTTATCATTTATTTATTATTATTATTTTCATGCTTTTGACATTTGTTTGTTTCTTAATTTATCACTTTTATTCTATTTTTTTCTTATTTTTTTTCATTGTAACGTTTTCATTGTTTTCCTTCTTTTTACTCTTTTTATTTTTTATTTGATTTTATATATATATATTAACACTGTTTCTTTTAATTTTCTTCTTACTTTTGGTTTATTTTTTTTTTCTGTTACGCTTTATTTTCTCTTCTTTTTTTTAATCATTTTTTTTCATTATTCTTTTTTGTTCCCGTTTGTTCTTTTCTTTATTATTTTTTTTTCTTTTCTTCTTCTGCTTCTCTCGTCTTTCCCCTCACCTTTTCCCTATCCCTTTTTTATTGTTTTTACTTTTTATATTTCTTCTTTCGATAATGAATCCCTAAAACTTATATATCCGCTCGGTCTTTTTATGAGTTTCGATCACTAAAACTTTTAATCCTATCTAAAAGGCTACAAGATGACTTAATTAATTTTTGCAAATCTAATATTTTATCTCCTAAACACTTCGGCTAGTAATTAATTATTCAAGAAATTAAATAACGAGCTATCAATTAACTACGTGGATTATCATCTAGTTATCACAAACAAAACATGCTTATGTCTTCTTAAATTACGGAAAAAAATAACATGAGGCTAATGTAATGAAAAAAAACAGAGATTATTGTTCAAGAAAAATTGAGAAATTCATGGCATACATGTCTTTTCATGATTAAAAAATAAAATCAAACTTACATAAACTTTTTTTTCAAAAAAAAAAAAAAAAGGCTATGGCAAGAACGCACCTTCAAATTGTTCTTTTGACTAAACAATGGAGACTAAAGTATAAATCTACATATTTCCAAATTTTGACAAGCTAATTTTAAAATCCACGAACTTGAAACAACGAATAAAACCTCGAACTCAATTATTATTGTGTTGTGTATTTTTTGTTGTTGTTTTAGATTGTAAAAAGCGTTTGATATTGCTGATTTTTTTTCTTTTTGTACGAATATTCTCCTTCTTCTTTTATTTTGCAGATGGGTTCTAGTATATGTAGTATGTATATGTGTAGGGTGTGTGCGTATGGGGTGTATAGTGGTGAACGGGTTGAGGGGAGTGTTGAGGGGAGTGGTGATGAGGGTGGTAATGGGTAGTTTAGGTTATTATTATTTATATATATATAAATTAAATTAATTATTTTGAACTAAAAAGTTAAATAAACAATTTGAAAAAAGATAATTAAAAAATACTAGCTTATCTATTAATCTAAATTAAAAGAACATATATTTTTCATAAATTTTCATTTCTTTTTAAATAATTAAAAAATAAAACTTTACCTAAAAATGATTTTTGTTGTTTTCAAATCTTTTAAAAATAAAGTTAATAAAATAAGGTAAAAGTCAAAATATTTAATTTAGATTCTTATAAAATATTTGAGCTCTAAAAATGATGTAAAACTTAAGTTCGGTCAAAATTTACGTGTTTACAACATTATCTCCCCCTTGGGTACATTCGTCCTCGAATGGAATTCTATACACCTTTTAAAGGAAATGACTCTAAACTAGCAGCCCATCATGCATGCAACTCACCTAAATGCACACAACCAAAGAGGATACGTCAACTCCAAGCTATGCATACTCAATGCATCACGTGGAAGGTAGGGACTACCTCAAACAACCCAATCTACATGAAATTTCAAAATTTCTCATATTTTAGGAGGAAAAATCATCTCCAAGCCAAAAGTATGGTCAACACAATATCATGGAGCCTATATGCTATATATACTCAAAGCGTATATCCAAGGAGGAATCATCAACTCCAAGCTAAGGCATTTTCATCAATTCATCTCATGAAGTCTATATGCAACTCATACTCAATGAAATACAACATGAGGAAAATCAATCATACAAACTCATTTTCTTTACAAACACAAGTTTTTCATGAACATGCATAACATAAGGAAATCATGGAATATCTAAAACACACATGACATCACAACAAAAGCAAACCATGAGGAACTCTTTATCTCAAGCTAAGGGAGGAGTAGGAGGAAAAAGATGAGGATATCGGGACATCATATCGGCCTCGGCCTCCCAAGTAGCATCCTCAACTAAATGATTCCTCCATAACACTTTCACGGAAGCAACTTCTTTATTCCTCAATTTCTTGACTTGTCGGTCTAAAATCTCAACCGATACTTCCTCATAAGAAAGACTTTCATCAACTCGCAACCCTTCTAAGGGGACTATAGATGTTGGATCAAACACATTTTTTCAACATAGAGACATGAAAAAGTTGATGCACCGAACCAACTCATTAAGCAAATCAAGCACATAAGCAACCATAACAACACGTCTAAAGATCTCATATGGGCCTACGAAACGGGGACTAAGCTTCCCTTTCTTACCAAACCTCATCACACCCTTCATGGGCGAGATTCTCAAGTAAACACAATCATGAACATCAAACTCAAGATCTCTTCTTCTAACATTGATATATGGCTTTTGTCGACTTTGGGTTGGTCTCAACCTCCCCTTAATAAGTCGAACTGTCTCAATAGCCTCATGAACTCACTCGGGTCCTATCAAGGCAACCTCACCCACCTCAAACCAACCTATAAGAGATCTACACCTCCTACCATAAAGAGCCTTAAACATAGCCATACCAATACTAGAATGGTAGTTATTGTTATAAGCAAACTCAATCAATGGAAGGTGATCATCCCAATTTCCCTTGAAATTGATGGCACATTCTCTCAATATATCTTCCAATGTTTGGATAGTTTTCTCTGCTTTCCCAATGGTTTGTCGATGAAAAGTATTGCTAAGCTTAACTTTAGTGCCAAGACCCTTTTTGAAAGACTTCCAAAAGTGAGAAGTAAACTAAGTACCTCGATCGGAGATAATGGAAAAGGGAACTCCATGCAACCTTACCATTTCCCTCAAATACAACTTAGCATAATCTTCCGCTGAATAAGAAACCTTGATAGGAATAAAATGATCTGATTTCGTCATTCGGTCTACTATAACCCAAATCGAATCATGTTGTCGCTGAGTTCGTGGCAACCTTACTATGAAGTCCACATTCAAGTCTTCCCACTTCCAAGTTGGAATGCTAATGTCTTGGGACATAACTCCTGGTTTCTGATGCTCAACTTTCACTTGCTTGGCAATTAGGACACTTAGCCACAAATCTCGCAATATCTTTCTTCTTCCCATTCCACCAATAGATCTCCCGCAAATCACGGTACATCTTGGTGGCTCCCAGGTGAATGGAATACTGAGAACTATGGGCTTTTGACAAGATCTATTCCTTCAAGTCATCGACATTCGAAACACACAAACGACCTTGATATCTAAGGACACCATATCCCCCTTGGAAGAAAGCCTCTACAGACTTCTTAAGCACCGCTTCTTTCAATTCTACTTAAGTCGGATCAAGACATTGCTTAGCTTTTACATCTGCCACAAAAGACGATTCTGACCCATTATGAACCATAACACCACCTTTGGTAGAGTCTACTAACTGAACACCCAATCAGGCCAATCTATGAACATCTCAAACCAATTCTTTTCTATCATTATCAATATGGGAAACACTACCCATAGATAACCGACTAAGAGCATACGCTACTACATTCACCTTACTAGGGTGATAGAGAACACTCATATCATAATCTTTCAATAATTCTAGCCACCTTCTTTGGCGAAGATTCAAATCATTTTGATTGAACACATATTACAAACTCTTATGGTCGGTGAAAACATCAACATGAACTCCATACAAATAATGTCTCCAAATCTTCAAGGAAAAAATGATCGCCGCTAATTCAATATCGTAGGTAGGATGGTTCTTCTCATGAACCTTAAGTTGCCTTGAAGCATGGGCAATAACCTTACCGTTTTGCATAAGCACACATTCCAACCCAACTCTAGAGGCATCACAATATACTACAAAGCCATTCGTACCTTCCGGTAAAGTCAACACCACAACGGAAGTAAGTCTATCTTTCAACTCTTGAAAACTCTTTTCACAAGCTTCAAACCATATGAACTTGGCTTTCTTTCGAGTCAAACCTGTCAATGGAGAGGCAATTGTAGAAAAACCCTCAACAAATATTCTATAATAACCGGCCAAACCCAAGAAACTTATAATATTTGTCAGTGATAGAGGTCTAGGCCAACTCTTGACGTCATCCGTCTTAATAGGATCTACCTCAATACCCTTACTAGAAACAATGTGAACTAGAAAAGCCACAGACCTTTGATTTAACGTTTCAAGCACTATTCTTCCAATTCTAAGTGTCAACAATTGTAAATCAGTATAAAACCCAACTATATGAGTTGGGGTTGAATCCCACAGGGAGCGGTACGTGTTTCAAATTCAAATAGGAAGTGAAAACGTAGTCTGATCAGCCATAGGAATAGACATTATAGAAAAAGACATTAGTCAAATTAAAGGGGTGACACGAATGTCATGGAGGTTTTGGTTTGTAATTATCAACTACGGAGCAGTCACAAAAACATCGAAATAACAATAGGGAGAAGGATTCTCGGGATGTGATCAATTATATGCAAATATAGATATATGGGTAATTGAAACTACGAGTAAACAGCTAAAAATTAGTGAGTAAGCTAGACTATATAGGGAGATAGCTTTCTCTCAAACAACTATCCTGAATCAGGTGATTTCTTTCGAACATCAACAAGCATGACAATAAAGAACAACCCACACCTTAATTCATCTACTCTTTCAAGCTAGATGGGTAGGATTGGGTTTAGGATTCACTCTCTAGAGCTAAACCCAGTTCAACCCAATACCCACAAATCATTAATCAATAATCTAAGTTCTAAAACCTCTCTCTCGAGCATGCCAAGAACACAAAATTAGAACTGGATTTGCAACTACAATTCATAAATTAAACCTCAATTAATGATTAAACTCACTTCAATTAAGCATTTAAACTAGTAATTAACAATACCCATAAACTAATTCAACCCATAATCACACCCCAAGAATTGGGGTTTTAGCCAAACATCATAAAAAGGTAAAAACAATTACCAAATCGATTATCCATCAACTGGGTAAGAGTGATTTAGTCTTTACAATACTTCAATTTGTAGAATATTCGAAACCCACATCCAAAACCTCCAAATTGATTTTCTCAAAATCTTCAAAACTATGAAAAGCTACAGAGGAAAAATGTTCTGAATAGATTCAGCCTAAGTTAGCCTCTACAATAATTCAGAACTCATAAATAAAATGTTCAAAATCTAATTTATGGTCGTCGAAAATAAGCCACAAAGGGTCACTCAGCGAAGTAAGTCGGGCTCACCGAACCACTCGGTGAACTGCCCATTGATCTCTTCCATTGCCTTTTCGCCTTGGTAATCAATATCCTCGAGTTCTGTAACTTTGGGTGATATCTCTTTGCATCGCGGAAGTGCTAGACAATTTGCAGACTGCTCCTTTTTGTCGCCGACTTGGCTTCTTCCTTCAGGGCTTGGAACACTGGAACTTTAGGAGGTCAGGCTACCCACTCGGCAATTCGTTAAGTGCTCTTGACGATCACCAAGCTTGTCTTTCTTCATTTCTTCTGTTTGTTTTGTTCCGTTTTGCTTGTTAGTGTCCTTGATTTGTTCCTCAATCAGATTACCTAAAAATCAAGGAATTATCATCTGTTTATAGCACAAACTAAGCATTTGAGGACACTAAATCTATATTAAAAAAAAGCCCTAAATGAGTCTAAATCTCAGACTCATCAACACCCCAACTTAAACTTTTGATTGTCCTCAAGTAAAACTTCAAGATCAGTAGTTCAAAAAGGATTTCTCAAATAGTGTTGCATAAGGCTCAACATGAATGCACATAACAAGACTCAGCTTACTTATGCAATGATCAAATGGGCACTCAAAGATTCAAATTGTGATCCACCATTATCAAAGATGCTCAAGTTCACAATACTTGCTTCAAATGTAAGTTCAAGCTCAACAAAGGTACTCAAATGCCCTCATAACAAGGATGATTCCATATTCACACCAAGTTCTTCAACAATTTATAGTTCCGGAATCATATACGACTCTCACACTCACAGAGATGAACACATGCATGACTTCACCCAAAGGTTTGCCCTTATTTCCCAATCAACACTCATTTCAGCTCACTCAAGATCGCAAAGGTCTTTTCAAGGCTTGTAACGGGGCTGAGTGTAAAGGTATGGTCATTTAGGTTCATTGGTTGTTACTCTCATGAAGTGTGGCCTGAAAATCACTTTCCTCCTTTTCCTTAACATTTCAAATATGCTCATAATCCACTCCATTATTCAACTTTTTATGAATTATGGGACACCCCATTTCTTTGCAATCTTCATGACTTATTTCACAACTTTTTCATTCTTTTACTTTGCTTCTTTTCTCTTTTCCTTTCTTTTTTTTTTTAACATGGACGGGTTCCATCTTTTTCAAAACCATTCTCAAAGGAGGATTTCTCACACTTCTTGATTTAGCCTAAGTTGGCTATTCAAAAAACCACACTTCATGAAGGTTATGGGTATGTGGATAAAGAGGGATCACAATTGTTCAAATTTCTTTCAAGAAAAGGATAAGGATCAAGAGGGTTCAAGCAAGGTTCACATATCTCACAAGGTTGGCCACAAAAGAGGTATATTGTCAATTTGTTTTCACTCTTCAAAATAGTTGTCTAATATCATTTCAAGCGCTTTCATCACATAGTCAATCGGACTAACAGGGCAAATTCTAGGTGTCATCACACAATATTCAAAGTAAGCTCATCACACAAGGCATTGGCACCAATATCAAACAAGACTCCATACTTTCTAGCTAGTGTGCAATGTTTATCACAAGAGACTCATTCGATAATCGATTAGTCACAACGAGATGCTAAATGTTCACACATTGTCTATGCAGCTTCATTTGGCCTCATCATAGCCGCACATTCATTTTGTTCAATTACGAGCACTATTCAATTCATCGATATTGATCATAAGCGATACTCAAATTTGCACAACAACAGCCACAATCACAAATATAGAGGTGACACAAAATTTTAAAAAAACTAGGTCAAAACCATTTCCATTCAAAACAAGGAGCCACAAGCTCAACCATCCACAAGATTAATATCAAAACAATCAAAACACAATTCTAGATCACAAATCCTAATATCCACCACAAACAAAATCAAATCACAAGAACTAGGTATGAAAATACCTCACCCCACCACAAAAGAAGAGCAATTGTCCTCAAATGAAACTAATAACAAAGATCAATATAAACAACAGAGAGGGAGGTAAAGATATCATCCTGTCTACTCAGTCGTTTCGTCTGTCGGGGCATCAATGCTCGGGGTCACACTATGGTCTAGAGCATCAGTGCCTGGGGTAACATCAACACTGGCTCCATTAGAGCTTGTCGTGGAAGTCTCTTAAGTCTAAAGGGTTGAATGCACCATAGTATCCTCAACCTCAGTCAGGACCTCATATGTAGTCTCCTCCTGAACACCGAGCTTCTTCTCATCAGTCTCAACCTTGGACTCTGCAGGCACATCATCAGCTCTAACCTCATCTTCGGTGGTAGCCGGAGGCATATTAGAATAGGCAGGAATATCTGTGTCCAGGTTATTAGGTATCTCCACGCTCCCAAAAATCATCCACATGTCAGTGGACTTCAGCTGGTCCACATTATTTTTCAACTCTGCAATTGTAGCCTTTAAGGTTGTCACCTCATGAGTGGCTGTCTGACCTCTCTCACACACCTCTATCCTTGTCGTGAGGGAATCAATAAACTCTCTAAGATGTGTCGATGCAGCGGTGAGAGCTCTCTCAATCATTCCAGGAACTGTAGCCTCTAGCCTGGAGGCACGTACATAAGCAGAATGGGCTAGATGCCCCATCTGTAGCAGCATAGCCTAGGTGAGTGGAGGTCGGGAAGCAGTACTAGCAGCAGACGTAGGAGGCAGGGCAGCAGTAGAATAACTCAGAGTCATAGAAGGGGCGGAGCTAGAAATACTTGAAGGCCCAAAGGCTGAAGTAGGCAATATTGCCTCTGTAGGTAGTGTCTCAATATCAACAGTCAAGGATGTATCCAGCGGGGTTGCCCTCTTTTTCTCAGCCTCATCCTTTAAGTACTTAGCCTCAATGCGCCTCATGTCAGTAGAAGAGGTAGGAATCACTTCCATATCCTTCTTCTCATTACATGGCACCCAGGCTCGTCTGTAATTCGGTGATCAACACCGGGAATGAGAGAGATGTCTGACACTGCCTAGCTCTCATTTCCATCTCTTGTCCAATGATCATACCTAAATTGATGTGGTTCCTTCTAATAATGGATCCAAGACAGGCCGCATTTGTGTGGCAGAGGATAGAATCGTTCTGGGACGGCATAATTGTGCTACTAATGAAGCCAAACCAATACCTCGCTGCCACATTGAGGTCTTTCTTCTCAATTTGCACTCTGGCCTCGATCCACCTAGGAGTACCATCAGATAAAAAAAGGGGCCAACCATCCTTTCATATCCTTCAAGGATGTTCTCTTGATCATGAATAGATAGTCATCTGTAATGTTGGCAGTGCATTCTAAATCATCATTTATATCATCACTATTGCATTTTACCTTCCTTCCCCTGACAACTACATGGTTTATTGGCTTGAAGGTAGCAACCTTCCTCTTTCCCTGTTGCACTAGAGCTCTAAAGGCATTGTAAAACTCCCAGACCCAATTAGGAATGTAGGGACCCCAGGGTTTAGTAAAGATCTCAAACTTGTGGGATTATAGAGTACGCCATATTTTTGGGTATTGGTTTATCACACCATCTATAGACAACTTATTCTCCTCAATGATAGTACTCAGTCCCTCGACCTTTAGTCTGTTGAGAGACCGGGGAGGAGGACCCTGTGTAGGTTGTGCTGGGACCACAGCCGCATCTGGAACTGGAGCAGGAGGAGTGGTCTGAGGCACTCGGATCCTAGACGGATCATGCATCCTTTTGGAGCCCATTTCGGCTCTCTAGGCCAATAACAGCTGGTCATCCTTAGGCTTAGAGATAACAGCCTAAAGATCTTGGTGTTCCCCCTCGCTTTCAGATGTGGTGAGGTGAGTCGTGTAGACTCCCTTATTATGGGAGCTGACCTCTAGTTACTCAGCCACGAGCGTCTTGCCCTTCCTTTTGCCTTTCCCACCCATGGTAAGAATTTTAGTTGTCTTTGTTTTGGATGTTGTTGCATCCTCGTTGATGACAATTCCTTTTGCCGGTATACGGGGTGGCATGTCTCTTCCTCATACCTTGGGCCTAGCCAAATCTGCAAAATGCATCAAAAAGAGTTAGAAATCATTCAAGAAAGTTGCAGAGTTCAAGTTGTAGAAAAACTCACCGAACCAGTCACCGAGTCACTTAGGCAAGCCAGATCGGGCTCTCCAAAGGACTGGCTTGAAAATTTCCCAAAAATAAAGTAGGTCGGTGATGATCAGGGTACTTCGGCGAATCACCGACACCACTTGGAGAGCTGAGACTAGCCCACCGAATATTATAATGTGTTTTAGGGGTTAGGGGCGCAGAAAGGGTGATTAAAGAAACCTTTCAGCGAGTTGTCGAGTGCACTCGGTGAGCTCAGGCTTTCCGTAAAAAGTTATAGAATCAATTTAGCCAAATCAAGCAATTAAGGGTGATCAAAGGGGGACGTTGGCGAACTGCCAAACCGTTCGGCGAGCTCGACCCTTCTCGCCAAACTACTCAACATGCCAAATCTCAACCCCGTTACCCAAAATCAAGCCCGCAGGCCCCAAAATCAAAATCAAACAATAACTACACTCAATTCATACAAGACCCATAAGACCCATGCTTCTGGGGTACTCAGACTTCCCCCAATTTGGCAAAAATTGGCCATTTGATGACTTTTGCCCTTAAGAATGACGTCAAACAATCCATTATTGGGCAAATTATGTCATTTGGCTGAATTTAAGGTTACTCATACTTCACCCTACTAAAACCAACATAAAGTAACTGCAACCCAACAAATTCACAATCAATTTCAACGCATTAAACACGAGGATTCATCATTTTAAGCAATTAGGCACAAGTTCGAAACACAAAATAGGCAATCCAACATATAAAACATGATTTCAACAATTACCCAACACATAATAACACACAGTTACCCAAAGCATTTGAGTTCAACCACTAATCAAAAGTTCGAGATTTGGAAAACCAACGTGAATGCCGAATTGAGAATTTCATAAGCTAGGTGGCAATGTAGTCCAAATCTGAGCACGAGATCAAACATAAAAAGCAATAAAAATGGGAAAATATGGAAGATCTAAGGTGCGGGTGAGAGTTTACGGGTTTTGAAATTAGAGAATATGAAATATTTTGAATTTTTAAACCATTTGGCCTTTGAAAACCTTTCAGTTTGCGGCCCTTTCGGTGGTATTAGTCGACCACGCTAAACCACTCGGCGATGCACCGAGTGGTAACTTACCTTGCCAATTTTTATAGGACCTCCAGTCAATTTGGGTGTCCAAACGACAGACAAAATCGGGCTCGCCGACCTATTCGATGAGTCACCAATTCTGCAATTGGCCCGCCGAGTTTTACAGACTTTCACCTTAAATTTTGAGTCCAACGGCGGTCCAAGTCGGGCTCTCTGATCTCTTCGACGAGTCACCGACTGGACTTTTTGGTGAGCCAAAAAGTACAATCTCAAACACACTCCACTTTTCAACCTGCATAATCAACACCCGTTATTCAAAATCAAACTTAAAGCATTAAAAACTTGGGTTGCCTCCCAAGAAGAGCCTTAGTTAACATCGTGGTATGATAGAATTACCAAATCAAGCTTCATTTTTGGGTTTTCCATAGTATCACTAGGCAACCCCCCTTGTTGTGTTGGGCTCAAATAAGACAAAATTTGACCCATTTAGGTCTCCAACTCAGAGATTTGGACTCATTTAAGGATTTATTTATATAGAAGTAGTATCCTCAAATGCTTATTGTGTGCCAATAATTGATGTAAAACCCATGAATATTAGGTATATGGATTGAGGAACAAAGCAAGGACACTAACAGGCAAAAAGGAACAAACTAGCTGAAGAAATGAAGAAGGGCGAGCCTGACAATCGCCAAGAGCACTTGGCGTGTCGCTAAGTGGCTTATCACATTGCCTAAAGTTCCAGTGTACCAATCTCTGAAGGAATAAAACAAGTCGGACAGATAAAGGAGCAGTAGGCGGATCGCCGAGTAGTTCTGCATGCAGGATTAGATCGCCCAAAGTTACAGGACCATGAGGATTCTGAATGCTAAGGCAGAAGGGTGATGAATGTGGCCAAAGGGCGGCTCGTTGAGTGGTTCGGCGAGACTGACTTACTTCGCCGATTGACTCTTCGCAGCACATTTTTGGCGACCATAAATACATTTTTTTGAACATTTAATTTAGTATCTTAGCTCATATTTTTTTAGTCTTTTATTATGTTTTGAGCTCTGGAGACAGTTTTCTCTAGTTTTTCCTAAGTTTTGAAGGATTGGAGTTTTTCACTTTTGAGAAATTAGAAGTAAGTCTTTGAGATTCTTTGAATTGGAGCATTGTAAGGACAAATTTACTCTTACCCAGTTGATGGATTATCAATTTGGTAACGGTTTTTACCTTTTTATAATGTCTAGCTAAAACCTCAAGTCTTGGGGTGTGATTATGTGATTATGGGCTGATTTAGCTTATGGGTATTGCTAATTGTTAGTTTAAATGCTATTTAAAAGTAATTTCAATCATTAATTGTGGTTTAATTTAAGAATTGTAGTTGTAAATGTAGTTCTAGCTTTGTGTTCTTGGCTTTCTCGAGAAAGAGGTTTTAGAACTAAGTTATTTTATTGATGGTATATGGATATTGGGTTGACCTGGGTTCAGCTCGAGAGAGTGAATCCTAAACCCTTTTCCACACATTCAGCTCGAGAGAGTGAATGAAATAAGGTGTGGGTTGTTCTTATTTTGCATGCTTGTTGATGTTCGACAGAAATCAACTTGATTCAGGTAAATTGTTTGAGAGAAAGTTTACCTCCACCATAGCCTAGCTTACTCACTAATATCTAGCTAATTACTAATAGTTGCAATTACCTATTTGTCTATATTAGCCTATAATCAAATCACATCCTAAGAACCCGTCTCATTAATGTTATTTCATATTGTTGTTGTTGTTTGTAGTTAATAATTTCAAACAAAAACCCCCCATTTGACATTCGTGTCACCTCTTGATCTGAATGATGTCTTTATTTGATAACTTTTATTCCTATGACTGATTTGAACATGTTCATACTTCCCTATTGAATCTTAAACACGTACCGCTTCCTGTGGGATTCGACCCCAACTTATTTAGTTGGGTTTTATACTAATTAATGACCGTTGATGCTTAGAATTGGATGAAGTGTCTTTGAAATGTTATATTAATTAAAATGGCTCCACTGCCGGGGAGTGGTGTTGTTTGAGATTCTTTTGGTGAAGTTGAATTTAGTTCTTTTTAGTCATAGTAGAATCTACTTACTTTTGGTTTTGGTTTCTGTTTTGATTGGAAAAAAAAGAGGAAATGAGCATAGATGGTAGCCATGGTAACCAAGTGGACTACCCTTCTTCAAAAATAATGATTCTTAGGGATAACATCCTGAATTTCAGGCAATCGTCGGGTGAGGCAATCCATGAGTTGTGGCTGAGATTTAAGACACTATTGTTGCAATTCCCAACTCATGGAATCCCAGATAAGATGCTACTGGACTGCTTCTATAGAGGTCTTGTTCCTGAGAATAGAGGAGTGGCTGACCAACTTTCTCCGGGTGTTCTAATATGACAACCCTATGCAATAGCAGCCCAACTCCTTGATCACATGACTAAGACCAACAAGGAGACAGAGAAGGACCAGGATTTGGCAAACATGTTGACTCAGCTGGATCTCTTGGCCAAAAAGATCATGGAATTTGAAGTACTGTACAGAAAGAAAGATAGGTACATTCATCCTCATGAGCATAGAAAGCCCAAGGATTATGAGGGTGGACAAGTAGAGGAGATACTCTCACTCATTCTCCACATAGTCGAAGAACATGATAGAGTGTTGAAAGAAATAAGAGAGAATGTCTCAATGCTTAACCAGATGATTGCTTCTCATTCCATATCTATTGAGCTACTAGAGACCTAAATGGGTCATATGTTGTCTCGTCTCTACCCCAAGAATGAAGTTTGATTGGGAATTGCGTTGTGCCACGACATTTACTAAAGTGCTTCTTAGGAGGCAACCCAAGTTTTAATTGCTTTTTGTTTGATTTTGGAATAACGTGTGTTGATTGTGCAGGTGAAAAAGTGGAATGTGTTTGAAAAACTGCAGGTTGGCGAGTCAAGAGTCAAGTTGGTGACTCACCAAAGAGATCGACGAGCCTAATTTGGACAGTCGTTGGACTCAAGAAAATCCAAGGTTGGAGTCTGTAAAACTCGGTGGGCCATGGACAGGTCGGCAAGCCTGACTTTGTTCGCCGTTTGGACCCTCACATTAACTGGAGGTCCTGTAAAACTCGGTGAGGTAAGTACCCACTTGGCATGTCGACGAGTGGTTCGGCGAGGTCGACTAACATCACTGAAAGGGCGCAAACTGATCGGTTTTAAAAGGCCAAAGGTTTAAACTTTCAAACTCTTTCACATTCCCTCACTTTTAACTCCATACAATCACACTCGCACTCTCTATTTCCTATATTCTTGCTTTTTACCACTTTTTGGTCATTGATCTTGTGTTCAGAGTTGGAAATCTTTGCCGCCTAGAATTTCAAATTGTAATTCGGCATTAAAGGTTGGTTTTCCGAACCCCAAATTCGTAGATAGCGGTTGAACTCAAATTTATTGTTTTTAATTGTGTTGATGTGTGCTGGGCCTATCTGAATTCACATATGTGTGCTTGTTTTCCTATTTTAATTTCTATATCATACCTTAATTGCCTAAGTTGTTGATTTCCCAAATTTTGTGCTTTAAAATTGATCGTAATCTTGTGGGTTGTGCTTAATTGTTGTTGCGTCTAGTCGAGTGAAATCTGAGTATCCCAAATTGTGCTAACTGACGTGTTTTGCCGAATGATGGAGCGTTTGACGTCAATCTTAAGGGCTAAAGTCATCAAATGGCCATTTTTTGCCAAATTGGGAAAAGTCTGAGTACCCAAGTGGCATGGGTCTAATGGGTATGGGCTTAATTGAAAATGTGTGTTTTTTTATTTTGTTTTTGGGGGCTGCGAGGTTGATTTTGGAAGTCAAAGTTGAAAATAGGCACGTTGGGCGGTTTAGCGAGTTAGGTCAAGCTCGCCGAACCACTCTGCGGTTCGTCGAAACCCCCCTTCATCGCCTTTAATTTCATGCTTTGATTGTGTTTGATTCTATAACTTTCGGTGAGAAGCCTGAACTCGTCGAAAGTCTCCTTTGATCACCTTTTTCTGTGCCCCTAACCCCTAAAACACAAGGTAATTTTCGGCGGGTTGTTATGTGCTCACCGAATGATGTCGGTGATTCGCCGAAAGGCCCTTTTTATCACCGACATGCCATTTTTTTGGGAAATTTGAGTCAGTCCTTTCAGCGAGTGTGACCTGGCTCGCCTAAGTGACTCAATGACTCACCGATTGTTTCGACGAGTCTTTCTGCAACTTAATTTTTGTATTTTTGTTGAATTATTTCAACTATTTCTGATGTTCTTTGCAGATATGGCTAGACCAAAGGTAGCAGGTAGAGACATGTCGCCCCGCAAGAGGGAAAAGGGTGTCACAATCAATGAGGATGCAGTTGCATCCAAGGCAAAGGCTACAAAACTTCCCACTATAGGTGGGAAGGGTAAAGGCAAAGGAAAAGCACCTGCTCCTGCGTCACCGAAGGTCAGCTCCGATAGTGAAGGAATATACGCCACTCACTTCACCACCTCTAAGAGTAAGGGTGAGCACCAGGACCCTCGAGCTACCACTTTTGAGCCTGAGGATGATCAACTACTGTTGGCCAGAAGAGCTGAACTGTGCTCCAAGAGAATGTATAATCCACCTAGGATTTAGGTACCCTAGGCTTCTACTCCTCCTCCTGTCAAAGACCACACCAGGCACCATATGCACATGGTCTTCCTCCCCGGTCCTTGAACAAACTAAAGGTTGAGGGATTAAGGATCATCATTGAAGAGAAGAGACTGTTTATAGATGGAGTGATAGACAGATATCAAGAAATCTATCGCACCTTGAGGTCCCACAAGTTTCAGATCTTCCTAAAACCCCGTGGCCCTTACATTCCCAATTGGGTCTGGGAGTTTTACGCTACCTACGAAGCTCTAGTACCTCAAGGAAAGAGGAAGGCTGCAACTTTCAAACTGGTTGACTATGTGGTCGTTAGGGGCAAAAAGGTAAAATGTGACAGTAATGACATCAACGCAGTTTTGGAGTGCACCAACAACATCACATATGACTATCAATATGTGATCAAGACAAAGTCACTGGAGACTGTAAAGAAGTGGTTGGCCCCTATGATATCTGAGGGTACTCCTCGGTGGTTTGAGGCTGGAATGACCATAGAAAAGAAGGACCTTAATGTAGCAGCGAGGTACTAGTTTGGCTTTATCAGTAGCATTATCATGCCATCCCAAAATGAATCTATTCTCTGCCACACAAAGGCGGCGTGTCTTGGGTCCATCATTTCAGGGAAACACATCAATTTGGGTATGATCATTGGCCAAGAAATGGCCATGAGGGCCAAGCAGTGCCAAACCTCTCTCTTTTTTCCAATACTGATCACCGACATGTGCAGACGAGCCCGAGTGCCTTTTGATGTGAAGAAGGATGTTGAAGTGACTCTCACATCTTGTACTGACATTCAGTTGATAGAGGCTAAGTACCTAAAAGATGAGGCTGAGAAAAAGAAAGTAGCCATGGTGGACACTTCCCTGGTTGTTGATACTGATACACTACCTGCAGAGGCATATTTGCCTACTCCGACTTCCGGGCCTTCAGGTATATCTACTGATGCCCCTTCCATGACTCTGATTTCCTCTTCCGCTCTCTTTTCCCCTAGGTCTTGTACTGCTGCTGCTATTTCCTGACCCACACTCACCCAGGTTGCATTACTACGGATGGGACAACTAGCCCTTTCTATGGATAGGCGTGCCTCCAGGCTTGAGGCCACAGTTCCTAGGATGATAGAGAGGGCCCTTATTGTTGTTGTGACACCCCTTAGTGTGTCTATTGATGCCATTGTGGCAAGGATAGCGGCTTGTGAGTGAGGCTAGGGGGCACTGATGAGGTGACGTCCCTAAAGGCTGTGATTGCTTAGTAGAGGAAGGACGCGAATGCGCTGAAGTCCACAGATATGTTCATGATTTTCAGGAATATGGAGATCCCCGACATGCCAGCTGATATGGATGTGCCTCCAGCCACCACCGGAGAGGTGGTTTGAGTTGAAGAGGTGGTTGTTGTTGAGTCCGAGGATGAAACTGATGAGAAGCAACTTGGTGTCAATAAGGAGGCTACTTATGAGGGCCTTACAGAGGTCGAGGAGGCTATGGTAGATTCAGCCGTGCAAATTTCCTTGAAAGACACCACCATGGCTGAGTCTAGAGGAGCCACTACTGATGTGACACTGGGCAGTGATTCCCCGACAGATGGAACAATTGTGTAGACAAGACCTTTCTTTACCTCCCTCTTAGTCGTTTTTATTGACTTTTACTATTTTGTTGCATTTGAGGACAACTGCATTTTTGTTTGTGGTGGGGTGAGTTATTTCCATACCTACCTCTTGTGACTATCTTGTTATTTTGTATATATTGGGTTTTTTTGTTTAAACTGTGTTTTGATATTGTTTTGTGGATGTTTTAGCTTGTGGCTCCTCATTATGAATGCAAATGGTTTTTGACCGTTTGGAAAAAATTTGCCACCCATGAAGTGATGGAATCTATTGCCAACTCAGCCAGCCACTTGCTTGCCTCACCCATAAAAGAAAATGGGAGCAACCTCAGACGGACCGATTCTTGAGATATGTTCTTAAATGAGAACGGTCCGCAAACATCAAAAAAATTTCTAATATGCTCATGGGGATCCTCATGAGCCAGCCCCCCAAACAAACCCTTCAGTTATAGGAGCTGAAGCATGGTGCTTGTGATGTGAAAAACAATGTTTCCTTCAGCTGGAGATGAACGAATGGCACCAACACCACCCATTTGGTCTGGGTCATTGACATCGTTTAGGTTCCCAACATAATCTTGGTGGCCCACATGGCTACCATTACTTCTGTTACTGCTCATCTCCTCCTTGGTTTTAACAAAAGCAACACAAAACAAAAAATAAAATAAGTAGATTATACTATGACTAAAAGGAACACAGTTCAACTTCACCAAAAGAATTTTAAACAACACCACTCCTCGGCAGCAGTGCCATTTTGATCTAATGTTTCAAGCACACTTCTTCCAATTCTAAGTGTCAACGATCATAAATCAATATAAAACCAAACTAAATGAGTTGGGGTCAAATCCCACAGGGAGTGGTACGTGTTTCAAATTCAAATAGGAAGTGCGAACGTGGTCTAATCAACCATAGGAATAGAAATTATCAAAAAAGACATTAATCAAATTAAAGGGTGGCACGAATGTCAGATGGGGGTTTTGGTTTGTATTTATCAACTACGAAGCAGTCACAAAAACTTCGAAATAACAATAGGGAGAAGGATTCTCGGGATATGATCGATTATAGGCAAATATAGATATATGGGTAATTGAAACTACTAGTAAACAACTAAAAACCAGTGAGTAGGCTAGACTGTAATGGAGATAGCTTTCTCTCGAA
Source organism: Solanum acaule (assembly GCA_036250505.1). Lineage (NCBI taxonomy): Eukaryota > Viridiplantae > Streptophyta > Magnoliopsida > Solanales > Solanaceae > Solanum > Solanum acaule. Next base: position 19,095 of record JAJOOR010000160.1, read on the forward strand.
CAACTATCCCGAATCAGGTGATTTCTTTCGAACATCAATAAGCATAACAATGAAGAACAGCCCACACCTTAATTCATCCACTCTTTCGAGCTCGATGGGTATGATTGAGTTTAGGATTCACTCTCTCTAGCTAAACCCAATTCAACCCAATACCCACAAATCATTAATCAATAATCTTAGTTCTAAAACCTCTCTCTCGAGTAAGCCAAGAGAACAAAATTAGAACTGCATTTGCAACTACAATTCATAAATTAAACCTCAATTAATGATTAAACTCACTTCAATTCAGCATTTAAACTAGTAATTAACAATACCATAAACTAATTCCACCCATAATCTCATGATCACACCCCAAGAATTGAGGTTTTACCCAAACATCATAAAAAGGTAAAAACAATTACCAAATCGATTATCCATCAATTGAGTAAGAGTAATTTAGACTTCACAATGCTTCAATTTGTAGAATATTCGAAACCCACTTCCAAAATCTCCAAATTAATTTTATCAAAATCTTCAAAACTATGAAAAGCTACAGAGAAAAAATGTTCTGGACTGATTCAGTCTAAGTTAACCTCTACAATAATTTAGAACTCCTAAATAAAATGTTCAAAATCTAATTTGTAGTCGCCGAAAATAAGCCACGAAGGGTCACTAGGTGAAATAAGTCGGGCTCGCCAAACCACTCGGTGAGCCGCCCATTGATCTCTTCTATCGCCTTTTCGCCTTGGCACTCAGCATCCTCGAGTTCTGTAACTTTGGGCAATCTCTCTTTGCATCGCATAACTGCTCGGCGATTCGCCGACTGCTCTTTTTTATCGCTGACTTGGCTTCTTCCTTCAAGGCTTGGCATACTGGAACTTTAGGCGGTCGATTTGCCAAGTCCTATTGGCGATCACCAGGCTTGCCTTTCTTTCTTTCTTCAGCTTGTTTTGTTTCTTTTTGCTTGTTAGTGTCCTTGCTTTGTTCCTTAATCCAATTACCTGAAAATCAAGGAATTAACATTAGTTTATGGCACAAATTAAGCATTTGAGGACACTAAATCTATATAAACAAAGCCCTAAATGAGTCCAAATCTCAGACTCATCAACCTTTAGCCAAAACTCACACTTGGTAAACTTTGAAAAGAGTTGTTGCTCCTTAAAGATTTGCAACACAATCCTCAAATGATTAATGTGATCATCCTAACTCCTCGAATAGATCAAAATATCATCAATGAACACAATTACGAACATATCAAGGTATTGTCTAAACACCCTATTCATCAAATCCATAAATGCCACAGGGGCATTGGTCAAACCGAAGGACATGACCAAACACTCATAATGACCATATCGGGTTCTAAAGGTTGTTTTCAGAATATCATCCTCTTTCACTCTCAACTGGGGATAACTCGACCGAAAATCAATCTAAGAGAAATAACTTGCCCCTTGAAGTTGGTCAAACAAATCATCTATCCTTGGAAGAGGATATTTGATCTTAATGGTGACCTTATTCAGTTGGCGATAATCAATACACATACGAAGAGAACCATCCTTCTTTTTAACAAATAACACTGGAGCACCACATAGAGAGATACTAGGTCGGATGAAACTCTTATCCAACAAATCTTTGAATTGTTCTTTCAACTCCTTAAGTTCTGCCAGAGCCATTCTATAAGGAGGAATAGAAATAGGTTGTGTACCTCGAAGAAGGTCAATACCGAAGTCTATTTCCCTTTCGGGAAGAACACCGAGTAGATCGTCTGGGAACACTTCTGGAAACTCATTTACAACGGGCACCAACTCAAGAGTAGGGGTTTCGAACTCCATATCTCTCACCCTAACTAGATGGTAAATACAACCCTTAGAAATCATCTTTCTAGCTTTCATAAAAAAAATGACCTCTAGGCATAGAATTTCCCCCCTTCCATTCTAGGATATGCTCATTCGGGAGCTGAAACTTGACTACATGGGTTCTACAATCAATATAAGCATAATAATAGTGAAGCCAATCCATATCGGGGATAATATCAAAGTCTAGCATATCAAGCTCTACCAAATCAACAAGAGTAACTCTAAGGGATAAGGAAATGGGACATCTTCTATAGACTCTCTTACCCACCACAGAATCACCAACAGGGGTGGAGACAGAAAAAGATTCTAACAACACATCTGGAGGAACATCAAACCTCATAGCCACATAGGGCATCCCAAAAGATAAAGTAGCATCGGGGTCTAATAAAGCATAAACATCAAGTTGGAAAACTTTCAACATACCAGTAACCACATTGGGAGAATACTCTTGCTCACCTCTAGTCTGAAGTGCATAGAATTGGTTTTGCTTAGGAGCATTCACATCCGAACCACTTGGACTGGATGAAGGATAGGGTTGAGCCCTACGAAAACTATCTCCTTTATTTCTAGGAACAGAAGGACAATGCCTTATTTTGTGATCCATATTACCACAACCAAAGCAAGCATTGGAATGCTCTAGGCACTTGCCCTCATACTTTCTTCCACACTTAGCACAATCCAGCAATGAAGACCCACTACCACCTCCTTGAGGCTTAGGGTTAGACATCATTTCATTGTTGAACCTTGGAAGAGAATTAGAAGAACCTTGCCTGGAAAACCTTTGTCGAAACCTTGAACTACCACGTCCATTGGACTTAGGGTAGGAAGAGTTACCATCATCCATTCTTGACCTCTTAAGCTTTCTAGACCTCTCTTTAAGTTTTTCCTCTTCAGTCTGTTGTGCATGAATCATAAGACGAGAAATATCCATTTCATGGACTAGCATAGTCGTACGACATTCTTTCACAACCAAGTCGGACACACCCGAAATGATTTGCTCATTTTTGCCCTAGAGTCGGCAACTATAGAAGGAGCTTACTTCGATAATTGAGTGAACCTCAAAGCATATTCTTCAACACTCATATTACCTTGTTGGAGGTCAATAAACTCAAGCATCTTAGCCTCTCTCATATCAAGAGAGAAGAACCTATCAAGAAAAGTAGATTTAAACCTTTCCCATTCTATGGGACCCGCTTCTACCGGCCTTGCCTCTTTACATTGGTTAAACCAAATTTGAGCAACCTCCTTGAGTTGATAAGTGGCCAATTCCGCCTTTTCTACTGGAGTCACTCCCATATGGACAACACCTTATAGACCACATCAATAAACTCTTGAGGATCTTCCTCAACCTTAGAACCGTAAAATTCCAGAGGATTCATCCTTGTGAAGTCCCTCATTCCAGACGTCGTCATACCCACAATTGGGTTTACGGGGTTCACGACTTCCCTATTGGATTGGGCCATCACGGCTTGAGCCAACACTTGAAAATCCAATCTAAACTCTACATTTGATACATTCTCAGCCAAAAGGTCAATCGGAGCTTGAGGAGGAGCTTCTTAACCCATATTGTCTCGCTCATTCCTTCTAGCAGCCCTTCTAGTAGTCATATCTTGTAGACCATCGGGTAAGGATTAGGAGAGAGACCTTATAGAGTTAAACTCTATGGCACGACTTAGAATATGAAGAAGTAAAATTTCCTAAGCATCTAGTCGCCTCTCATTCATAAATGTGGCGTACTTCACATTTATGAACAAGACTTTACTTGACGTGGTTTTGAGACATCCTAGAACTATTCTAAACCTTGTGCTCTGATTACCAAGTTTTTCATGACCCATGGTGCCCCCTAGATGTAACAAGGCATACAAGACCTCAAGAGGCCTCATACAAGACACTTAGCATATCAAAACATTAAGTAATAGAAATGAGCGAAAATTTTAAAACATTTCTAACAACATCAAAGTTTTTATAAAACGAAGCGGGAGTCTAATACACTTTGTCTCAACCCATATAAAACATGAATATATTTAGGACACAGCCCATACAATAGTTTCAAATCATAAAATGAAAGACATAAGGAAATAGTGGTCAAATCCTCGAATGCTATGAGGACTCACCAATCTTCAAACCTTGTTCTACTGTGATCCTAGCCACGGGGATGAGAGTCGATATCACCGAACCCTACATTTGTATAATAATTGTAGACAAGAGTATGGGTTAGTACAAACATGTAGTAAATATGATAGCTTGAATAAACAACAACATAGGCATAACATAGGCATTAGTCAATATAAGACATAAACCATAAGCATAAGAGTTAGACAATATAAGTCATAAGTATAATCAATGAACATAGATCATCATAATAAAGGAGGAATACTTCGCAAGTAACCTCAACTATACCTTTGTCAAGACTTGGGTCATCAGCCTCTAGTCATACTTACATCATGGAAGGAAACTCAAGCAACAATCCAAGCTATTATTTCTTCATAACATAATTCACATTATTCATGCTAACTTTTAAGACATGGGGATTTGCCTCCTTGCCTCCTATAAAGGCTAATGGGTACTCACCTCTTGCCTTACTCTAAAGGCTAATGGGTATTCACCTCTTGCCTTTGCATACACTAGGATCATGGGTATTCGCCTTCATGCCCATCGTCATAAGACATGGGTAATCGCCTCCACATATTTAAACAAGGATCATGGGTATTCACCTCCATGTCCAATCATCATAGTAGCTACGAGGATAGTTACCTCTAGTTCAAGTTTACATAATAGGAACGTGGGGAGTCACCCCTTGTTAAACATCAAGGTATAAGGGTAGTCACCTCACTTTCATCATCATATAACATGGGATATGACCTCATGTTTCATGCTTAGGAATATGGGTAACCGCCTCATATCCTTCTTATATGGAGGTCATTGGAAATCACCTTAAGCCTCATCAATTTCATAGTCTTTTAACTTAGATTCATTTTAGGTGAGAAATCCTTTCAACCTAGAATCATTCAATGTGAGAAAGCCTTTCACAAACATACATACATAAGGAATAATGTGGGTAAATACCTTCCACAAAAATCCTATCTAATCCTCAACAATTCATGCTTCAGCTTTAGTCTCAAAGCCCTAATAATCATAATTCATCAAATATGCCTCAATCTCAAGACAATTCTAACCATAATTTATCATATATGCTTCAATCTCAATAAATCTATAATGTACCATATCAATCCTATATGCATACATCTAAATCCTCAATTTCCCCTTTCACGAAGTAAAACCCACATACATCAAATTCATCTTAGAATCATGGGTTAGGCATGGGTACATGTCATTATAAAATCATTGAATCTACTCGATTCAAGCATAAACAATCATAATCCACTCATTTGGATCAAAACCCATAACATTAGAAGAAACCCTAACTAGAATTGGGGAATTCTTTATCTAAATTGGGGAAATCATAGGGGCTCCATGGATTAAAGGAGTCCATGAATGAAAAGCCATCATACCTTAATAACAAAGCCCACAAATTCTTGAGGAATGGAGACTTGATCTTGATCCTAGCTCCAACTCTTTTTTCTTCTTCAAGTTCTAGAGAGAAATATTTGAGAGGAAAAGCTTTGGGATTTCTTTTGGGGTTTTGGAAATAATGTCTTGAATGGGTGGGTTTAAGGGTTAAAATCACTAATATATGGGTCCTAGACTTAGGCAAAACGACTTGGCTTTGATCTAATTAAAATTGAAAGAGACCATTTAACCCCTCACTAGACAATGCACTGTCCATCTCCATGAGAGGATCCACGAGTTGTGGTCCTCACCACGAGCCATGTTTCTCCTCGTGGTCTTGGACCAGTAGCTAAGCCATCATCCCTTAACCCCTAAAAACCTAAGGCATCACCATGATCCCTCCCACTGCCCGTCAAGGCCGTCACGAACCGTCTAGTGGCTCGTGGGGAGGTTCCAACTTTTGGGCAGCCTTGGAGAGCTACTGCCTCACCACCATGAGTGGCACCATGATCCGTGGTGGCCACGATGAGCCGTCAAGGCACTCGGTGGAGGTGAGACTCCCTTGGCTAGCTATTGCCTAGGCTCCATGACCCTTCCCACGAACCGTGGTGCCCTTCACGATCCGTGTAGGTACTCTTGGAGGGTGCCAAGTTCAATTCTTCTAGACCTTGACTTAATACTTATCCCCCTAACTTATACTACTATATTTCCAAGTTGTTGAAATTATGATGCTTCTAGAGTCGGGTTAGGTGGTTTTTTTATGAAGAAAGGGAAGATAATCTTCTATGCTTCTAGACAGTTAAAGAAATATGAGAATAAATACCCTACTCATGACTTGAAGTTGGAAGCTATAGTCTTTGTGCTTAAGTTATGGCAACATTATTTGTATGGGGTACATTGTGAGGTCTTCACTAACCATCGAGTCTTTAGTACATCATTAGTTAGAGGGATCTGAATGTGAGGCAACACAGATGACTTGAGATACTGAAGGATTATGATATCACCATCTTGTATTACACAGGAAAGGCCAATATGGTGGCAAATGCTTTGAGTAGGAAGACTTCTAGTATGGAGAGTCTTGCCGCTATCAGAGTTTAGGAGATACCGTTGGATAGAGATGTTCAGAGGTTAGCCAACAGTCTTGTCTGATTGCAAATTTCTAAGGAGACTGGTTGTTTTATTGATTCCATAGAGGCTCATTCTTCCTTAGTTGAGTAGATCTGCGATCATCAGTTTTATGACGAGAAGTTGTGTCTCATTCGAGACAAATTGTTGAAAGGGAAAGCCAAGGAGGTTGTATTTCATTATGAAGGCATCTTGAGGATCTGAGGCAGGATTTATGTGTTCAAGGTAGGCGAATTCTTTAGACTGATTCTTGAAGAGGCCCATTGTTCTAGATATTCTATTCAATAGAGAGCAGCGAAGATGTATCATGATCTAAGCCAGCATAAATGGTTGTGTGTCATGAAGACGGATATTGCAGACTTTGTGTCTAGATGTTTGACTTGACAACAGGTCAAGTGTGAGCACTAGTGGCCCGGAGGTATATCTTAGAAGATGTTTATTCCTACTTGGAAGTGGGAAGGGATCACTATGGATTTTATTGTGGGTTTGCCTACCATTGTGGGGGTTATGACTCTATTTGGGTAGTTGTTGAGAGGCTGACAAAGTCCACCCATTTCATCCATGTTGGGGTGAAGTATATGTAACATCCCGTACAAACTAGTAAGACCTAGCTAAGGCTCGACTAAAACTAGGTGGTTGAACTAGAGACTCACATGTTAGTTTATAGTTGAAAACTTGTTTAAATGATGAAAAATGGCTATTGAAGATAGTTTGGTGATTTTAGAGATCAAACGTCAAGAAACGACCATGACGTCTGGAAACTAGTAGACTAAGCGAGGGCTAAGTTTGAGGTTTAGAGCCAAGGAAGAGGACTAGGGCAGTCCACTATTTCATGGACACTGCCACACCTTCCACGACCACCACCACGACTCGTGGTGAGAACCATGGCTCGTGGTGTGGCTCGAGGTAGGCTAGGTAGTGGCAAAACAAAGGCTGCCCAAAAACAGCCTATCCACACGAGCCACTTCACGGCTCGTGGTGGTGCCTTAGATTTTTAGGGCTTAAAGGGAAGGTTTACTAGCTATATGATGAATGGTGGGTTGAGTCCCTAATGCATTCCTTATTGAATTAAATTGTAAGTAAAGGCCTAATACTACTTTAAAAGGAAATTGTGCTTAGCACCGAGTAAACATGAAATTGAGATGGAAACTTTTACGCTTAGCAAGTCCGGCTTCCCATATGGGTTCCTTTTACGTTTAGCAAGTCCGGGTTCCTAATATATATGTTGTCTCATGAGATGGAAACCTTTTACGTTTAACAAGTCCGAGTTTCTAGTAGCAATCTCCTTGTTCCATAACTATGTTTGCCCACATAGGTATTAGCTAGTGGATCCACCTAGAAGCTATTATGATGGTTCTACCTTGGCAAGTAGAACACTCTCTTTTCGGCGTGGGAGTAGAACACCGGATTCCATGTAGCTCACATGGTCTATGTCGGTTAAGGTTATTCTTCCCTAAATAATAAGATAATGAATGGAGGATGAACTACGCTATAACTTCTTGGTAAGTTTGCTAAGTAAGAGTGGGGGTATAGGACTTCACTAATACATTGCACTAGTAGACTTGGTAGGATGTGGTAGATGGTTCCTTTACATATTGTTATGACATGAATGCATGCATGTATATTGAAGGAATGGTTGCTATGAGTGACTTGTCTTTATATTCAAATGGTACACATGATTGGTTCTCTACTTATGACTATTGTTTATAATGAGGTCTAAAGGAT
>JAJOOR010000161.1:0-23951 GCA_036250505.1 Solanum acaule
GATGGTTGCTCCTATAACTCGGGCTTGAAGCTTCTATTAGCGCTGAGGTGAGATATGAGATAGTATAGAAGGGGAGTGTTGAGTCCCATCCAGCGGTAATCCTTCGTCATTTCCAATTTCTTAGCCGATAGGCGAACCATTGAGTCTTGGTTCAGCTTCTTTTTAACTTCACTTAACGAGTCAATGATTGCTGTTGGGCAGCAAAAGTTATATGCGGAATTTTCTAAGTGTGAATTTTGGTTGATTTCTGTGGCATTTTTGGGACATGTAGTCTCAAAAGAAGTGGTAATGGTAGATCCTCAAAAGATTGAGGCGGTTAAGAGTTGGGTTCGACCAAGTTCTATGACTGAAGTTAGGAGTTTTGTGGGGCTCGCTAGCTATTATCGTCGATTTGTGAAGAACTTTGCTTCTATTGTCACTCACTTGACTAATTTGACAAAAAAGAGATACCATTTGAATGGACTGAAAAATGTGGGGAGAACTTCCAAAGGCTCAAGACTCCTTTGACCACTGCGTCTATTCTAGCATTACCGATTGAAGGTAAATATTCTATTTTTTATTGTGATGCTTCACATTCTGGTTTAGGTGTTGTGTTGATGCAGGATAAGAATGTTATAGCTTATGTCTCGCATCAACTGAAGGTGCATGAGAGGAATCATCCAACACATGATTTGGAGTTGGCAGCGGTAGTGTTTGCTCTTAAGATTTGGCAGCATTACCTCCATGGGGTTAAATGTGAGGTATTTACTGATCATCGTAGTTTGCAGCATGTGTTCACTCAAAATGGTATGAATTTAAGACAGCGAAGAAGGATGGAGTTACTTAAAGATTATGATGTCACCATTCAATTTCATCCGGGTAAGGCTAATGTAGTGGCAGACGCTTTGAGTCGGAAAGCGGTGAGTATGGGTAGTTTAACTTGCTTGAGTGTAACCAAGCGGCCTTTGGCTAAGGAAATTCAGACCTTAGAGTCTAAGTTCATGCAGTTGGGCATCTCAGAAAGAGGTGGGGTGTTAGCTAGTGGTGAAGTGAGGGCCACATTTATTGATGAGATCAAGGCTAAACAATTTGAAGATGAAAATTTGGAGGATCTTAGAAAGAAGACTGCGATTGGTAAGGCACAAGAGACCACTCTTGATGCGGATGGTGTGCTCAATTTTAAAGGGAGAATATGTGTCCCTAGAGTAGATGACTTGATTGAGAAATTTTTGACAGAGTCTCATGGTTCGCGATATTCTATCCATCCGGGTGTGACCAAGATGTACCGAGATTTGAAGCAAATTTATTGGTGGCCGGGCATGAAGAAAGATATAGCAGAGTTTGTGGCGAAGTGTCAAAATTTTCAACAAGTGAAGTATGAACATCAAAGGCCTACAAGTTTGCTTCAAATAATGCCAATTCCGGAATGGAAGTGGGAAAGGATAGCCATGGATTTTGTGGTCGGTCTTCCTAAGACTTTGGGGAAGTTTGATTCTATTTGGGTAGTGGTTGATAGATTGACCAAGTCAACCCATTTTATTCCAATAAGAATAGATTATAATACTGAACAATTGGCTAAGTTTTATGTGAAATAGATAGTGATGTTGCATGGAGTGCCCCTCTCTATCATCTCAGACCGTGGTACTCAATTCACATCCAAGTTTTGGAGGAAATTGCATGATGAATTGGGCACACAACTCACTTTTAGTACAGCCTTCCATCCACAGACAGACGGGCAGTCAGAGAGGACTATTCAAGTGTTAGAAGACATATTGAGGGCATGTGTGCTTGACTTTAGAGGGCATTGGGATAAATTCATACCTTTGTGTGAGTTCTTTTATAATAATAGTTATCACTTCAGTATTGATATGACACCATTTGAGGCATTATATGGTAGGGGATGTAAATCACCCATAGGATAGTTTGAGGTTGGAGATGTGAAACCTTCCTTTGGGGGTTGATTTAGTGAAGGATGCTCAAGATAAAGTGAGGACTATTTAAGCTAAGTTTTTAGAATCCCAGAGTAGACAGAAGAAGTATGCGGACCATAAGATAAGAGACATGGCGTTTCAAACCGGTGAGAATGTTCTTCTTAAGGTATCACCCATGAAAAAGGGTGATGAGATTCGGCAAGAAAGGTAAGCTAAGTCTACAATACATTGGTCCATTTGAGGTTCTCGAATGTGTGGGACCGGTAGCGTATAGATTGGCTCTACCTCCGAATCTATCGGGTGTTCATTCGGTATTTCATGTGTCCATGTTGAAGAGATATCATGGTGACAGGGATTATATCATTAAATGGGATTCAATTGTGTTAGACAAAGACATCCAATATGAGGAGGAACCGGTTGCAATTCTTGATCGTGATGTGCGTAAGTTGAGGACCAATGAGATTAAGTCTGTGAAAGTTCAATGGAAGCATCGTCCAGTTCAGGAAGTTACTTGGGAAACCGAGAGGGACATGCGAGAGAAGTATCCCCAATTGTTCGTCGATTCAGGTACTACTTCATTCTTTCCTTAGCCTATTTTCCTAAGTTTTATCACTCGGGGACGAGTGTTGGGTAAATTGGTATCTATTGTAACGACTTGTTTCTGTCATTATAAAAATGCCAATGGAGGAAAATTTGAGACCAAAAAACTTTTTCATAGTATTTGGATTTTCCCAACCTTGTCTAGATTTGGACGAAATTGGAGTCTTTAAGGTGTAGGGAAATCTGGTAACAATCGGGTGATTTATTTACAATTCTGGTTACATGGGTGGTTAGATAACTTGTTAAGGAATCCGTACGACTTTACGAAATTGAATTCGGGCGAGTAGAACTCCCAAAATCGATCTTAGCGAGAAAGGTATTTACTGAGCGTCATTGGTTAGAGGTGTGTTGTGAAATGGCGATTTTGGAATTCTTTAAATAACTCTCTGTCTCGCGGAACCCGCTTTGGCACTGGGGTTTGCCGTCTTGGCGAGGCTGCTGTGGCGGGGTGGTGGTCGCTGCAGCGGGCCCGACGCGACTTAGGGTCGTTAAAAAACCCCTAAACGACCTTATTTGGCACTTTTGAATTTTTAGAGCTAAAGAACGAACCCCAGGCGACTCCTACTCGTTTTTCACCATTCTTGAGGCTAAAGGTAAGCTTTTCACTTCCCGAATCTATTTTTCGATCCGTAGAACGTAATAGAATGGGTAATTATCGATGGGGAGAGTTTTGAATTGGAAACCATGGTGGAAAAAACCCTAGTTTGGATACTTGGGATCATGGGTATGATCTAGAATTGTTAGAATTGTTAGTAATCCGGGTAATTAGTGATTGTTTATTGATTCCCGTGTTATTATGATTGTTTGTAGACCAAGAACAAATGGAGCGAATCCGGAAAGGGAAGGATCAAGTTTCTGAGGGTTTCAAGCTTGTTTCAAGGTAGGTGATGGTTGTGATTCTATGATTGTGTGATGTATGTTTGTTCTTGCTTCATTATGATACTTGCATGTATGCGAATGTTGCATTATTGATCACATTTGTTGTAAACGAGCTAGATGAATGATGGTTACCATGAAATCATGACTTAAATGTATGATCTTGAGGATATACTTGTGATTGTGATTGTGGTGTGTTGAATGGATCGGTTGCCACGTTCCGGCATAACTAACTTGGATCGGTTGCCAAATTCCGGCATAATCATTGGATCGGGTACCACGTTCTGGTATGCTAACTGTTTGGATTTGGGTTCCATGAGAGGACCAATGACTTGTCATAATTGTGTATTTTGAGACATGTGAAGTTGTTTGTTGTTCGTAAATGTTGATGATATTGCATATGTTCGATAGATCCATCTGATTGTATTGTTGTTTGACTTATGTATGTTACACTTAGTGGGATAGCTGTCTGATCTTACCAGTACACTGTGGTTGTGTACTGATATTGCACTTGCTCTTATTTTTGTTGAGTACGGGGCATTTTCAAGCGGCTACTGACAGACCTCGCTTAGGAGATCAGTGATTGTTCGAATTCAAGGGTGAGCCAATTCTTTCGGGCTGCCATGGGTTCTCTTTCGTGTATGTCCACTATTTCCGGACTTAGACTATGTTCTAGTTAATTGATTAGTTCATTAGATTGGGGTTGCATCCCTTATTGTTTAGACTTGTTGAACTTTAGATGTTTTGGTACATTGACTTTCAGGTTCTAGGATATTACTTCCGCATTGTTAGTTATTATTGTTAGACTTTTGTTAGAGTTTATGGGAACTCTATTTCTTTCATTAGTATTTTCCTGTTTTCATGTACTTAAATGCCTTAGTTTTGGTTTGGGTTGTAGTAGTGATTCTCCCACTGGAGGATTAGTGTGAGTGTCAATCACGACGGTCTGGGTCGTGACAACTAGAGTCTTTCTTTGATGGTAATTTTTCTTGTTTCAGTTGATCTCAACGATAACCCAAAATCAGCCAATTTAAGCCGCACATATTCCTCTAGTAGAAGGTAAACAAGTTTATTAGCCGGTTTCAGAATTTTAACTCAACCCAAAAAATTAAACTTTCGAATAAAATATTGTTAAAAATCATATTATTGATTAATATGAGATACACGTGCATAGCATGTACACTAAACTAGTATAGAACAAAGTAGTAAGCCCCAAAAAATTGAAGCCTCGAGCAATTATTTAATTGTGTTATAATAGACTCTACAAGTAAGCTATTTTCTTTTCTTAAAAATATAAAACACTATTATATTTTGAGAAAAAAAAGCATAAAGTGACACTCGAAGATGTTCTGGTTTTAAAAAAAAAGACATTTTAACTTTACGGACGTTCTATTACCCCATGGAACATTTCAAATAACAATAAATGCACACTTTTTGCACAATCTATATTTTCAATGCATGCGCAATAAGGTTGCATGGCAAAAACTAGTACGTGAGAGGAACTCACTGCATTCCATCGCCCACGCCCCACACCAAAATATTTGGTAATATGGTAAATGCTCACTCCAATCATTTTTACATATTTATATAAAGTGTATAGTTTACTAAAATAATCATGATTATTATTATTAGTATTTTAAAAGATCCTAGACAAATGAAGTAGGAAAGTGATTATTAATATTTTTAAAATGTATTTAGAACTTATGTTATATTTTCAATTTCATTTGTTGTAGGAGTATTGACTCAACTACATTGCAAGCTATTTTTTTAAAGTTAGATTAGATAGATTATTTTTTTGTCAAAAGTTTTATAATTTTATGACATTATATTTATAATATTAAACTTTTGTCAAACATGCATTTCATGATGTTCATAGAATTTCCGCACTTTTATTTTTTATGGTTAATATAATTAAAATATACTAAATTGAAAAATATAATTAAATTATTTTTTATAATATTAGTTAAGAACATATGTTTATTAATTAATATAGTTTTAATTTAAATAATTAATTTTTTATTTTAAAAATTCAATATAACCTTATGATTAAACTTATGCAACCAAACAGTACACTTGTAATTACACTGTGGCAAACAAACATGTCAGTGTAATTACTAGGTTGTGTAATTACTAAGCTGGTAATTACTAACCTAGTAACTACGCCAATTCCAATTACTTGGTACCTGGTGGCTTTCCAAATAGACCCTTAAAGAAGTTTTTTCTTCCGTCAGAACTTCATGATGTTGTTATTTGGATAAATGCAATTAGAGTTTCAATTCAAGAATCAAAATACGTCTAACGATGAAACTATTTGTCTGCACTCCTGACACCATATATACTCCGAGAAGGTTTGAAACATGAGATTATAGACTTTTATAATATTTTACCTATTTTTGTTAAATTATATACTTCACATGTTCATGAATCATGATAATAAGTCCTGAAGATCAAGTTGTTGAGGATACTCAAAGATAGCATTGTGGTAAATTTTCTCTTATCGATTGTTAAACTATGTTGTTTTGAAGGTGGAAGGGTCATTAGTCAACTCAAAAGACATCACTAGGAACTCCTAATGATCATAACAAGTCCTAAATGTGGTCTTAAGATTGCCCGATGTACTAATCCTCAGTTGATGGTAACTAGATATCAAATCCATCTCAGAAAACACTATGACATATTGAAGCTAGTCAAATAGATCATCAATACAAGGCATGTGGTATTTTCTTATTATAGGTATTTTTGGATTATGATTGTGTTGTAAGATTTACTTGTGTTAATTTGTAGACCATGAATTAAAGTGACATTTTGTTTCAATCACTTGTGGAAACTAATTGGCTAATTCAATCAAGAAAATGTAATTCGAGAATCATAAGACGTCAAGGATGAAACACCAGTCTGCAATTCTTCTACCATCTATACTTTGAGAAGATTTAAGACACGTTATTATAGACTTTTTAAATATTTTGTCGTATTTGATAAATTATGTATTTCACAGTTCATGTTAATAAGTTTGGAAGATAATCAAGATTGTATCTTATTCTTAATAGTGTAAACTTTTTTCTACCCTTAGTTTAATATTTTGTAGCATGATATTTTGTATATTTTATGAGTTAGAAATTTGATAGATTTTGAATTTTTCAAAAAATAGTTCAATTAATTTGTGAAATTAATATATATATTCTAGGTTTTTTGTTTTGTTTTTAATTAGGATAATTTCATGTTCTATTCAAACCCATCAAGTCATTGTAAAATAAGAAAAACAAACAGACTTAAATATTAAGATCTGAATGACTTGAGTAAGATTCAAACTTGAAAATTAATTAAACAAATTTAACGACTGAGATTTAAATAATTAAGATTAAGATTTTTCTTTAATTACAAATAAATGAGGCCTTATCAAAACAACATTGATTATTTTGAGAAACTTAAATTTTGTTTTTTGGTATTAATTTTGTTACTCAAATATATTGTTTAGTAAAATCTACATATTTTTTAAAGTTGTGTACTAAATGATATGGATTACACAGTCACATATAATAATTTATTCAGTTTACCTATATATTTTTATTAATTAACATGGTATGCATGTATAAAACACGTACGCTAAACTAGTTTAATTAATTGTTCAACTCCTAACTTCAAAATAAATTTGTTCTTCTCAAAATCTCTTTTAAAACAAAGTCGTTCACCTCAATTCTCATGATTAAATATATTATCCGATGTCATTGGTTTTTCATATGCAACTTCAATGCTAATTCGTTATAACTTTAACATCAAAGTCCCCGACCCTCAGTAATCATATCCATCACTATGCATCCAAGAACATAAATATTAATGACATAGTTCGGTGACTCAATAGCATAGGAGGCCTAAAGCGAAACTTTTAAAAAAAGAGATCTTATGATTATTAATATTTTTATTTTTATATATATATAAATTTTTTTCATAAATTTTTAAAATACATGATAATGAATTATTATTTTTTCACTTGTCATTATAATATTTCTTCTAATAATTTGTAAGACATGAATAGGCATATATAAATTATTATGCGTTACATAACACTACAAATGTTTATATCCTAGATAAGTTCTTATTGATATGGTTTTTTAAAAAAAAATCAATTGTTATACAAACTATCAAAATATTATAAAAGTACTAGGAGTATTAAAAAATAAAAGTGATACTTCACTTGATTGAGTATACCAATTATAGTATCATTTTTACTTGTATAATATTTTGTATTACATTTAATTACAAAAAAATAGGTCTAAACCATAGTGGTTGTTATGCTTTAGAAGGCATTTAAAGTTAAGAGAATGCATTTTTAATCATTTGATAATCTAATTAGCTTGAGTTTGAAATGTCTAAGAAACACCTCAAAGAATTAAACACACTCTTACAAAGTCAATTTAAAAATATGATTGATTCAAATTAAAGTGAATTAGATAAATTAAGAAGTAGAAAGTAACTACAAATATAATTGCCTATAACTTTAATTACAATTACATCAACTGTATATTTTTTTTTAAAAAAAATTAAAAATATGTGCATTATGATTAGTAAAAGATTAACAACAAACTATGAAGAAAATTTCAATTAATATTAAATATCATATATATTATCATTGAATAATTTTGAGATCTTATTTTTTGGGGGTACTAAAGCAACTGCTTCGATGTATTTAGGGTTGAGTTACCATGACCAGAGTCCCTCTTTGACGGCAATACCTCTTCGAGCTATCATGTGTTTCAGTTGATCTCAATGATAACCTAAAATCAGCCAATTTAAGCCGCACATATTCCTCAGTAGAAGGAAAAACAAGTGTATTAACTAGTTTCAGAATTTTAACTCTACCCAAAAAATTAACTTTCAAATAGAATATTGTTTAAAATCATATTATTGATTAATATGATATATACGTGCAGAACATGTACACAAAACTAATATAGAACAAAGTAGGAAGCCCAAAAATAATTGAAGCCTCGAGCAATTATTTAATGGAAAAATTACTTAACTACACACCATTTATTATCATATTTTCTTATTTTTCCTACCATTTCAAAAAAATATCAAAAATCCCTTCTTTTCATCCCATCACTCCCTTTTCCGGATACATTAATTTGAAATCTCATACCCATGATTTTCCTTCCTTTTTTCACGCACAAATCTCTCCATAATTACATCAATTAATCTATTTTTGAATTCAACTCTTTTCTCTTTTCAATTAATGATTTCAAATTATTCAAGAGGTAGATTTATTTCCATCACTTCAACTTTTTGATTTCTTTTATTATTATTTTTTTCATTTTTTCATTTTAAAAAAAATAAATTACCTCCGCCACTTGCTCCTATTGAAATCTTATTGAAACTTTGCAATTTTAGTTAATCATATCATCGTTGAAATTTTTTTCATAAGAAATATTTATTTTCTTTTAATGTATCTACCATTGAAAAACGTCCAAAAAAAAAGAAAAAAGTTGGATCTGCCATTGCACGATCATCACTATCAAAGATACAGATTTTTAATGTATCTCGTTTATTTTGATTCTTAAATTAGTCTTTGTTAGTGTTATCATTGATCTAATACATCACTGCTACAATAGTCTTTGTTTTATGCAGTGTATCATGTTTATAATTAAGGTATTGATATATAGCCCTAATATTGTGGTTGAATCTTCGATTAGTGTTTATCATGTTCAAATATAAATGTACTTGATACATGATACATAAATGTTATGTTATGTATCACACACACAAAAAAGAAGATATTTTGGAACAATTACATGTATAATGTATTCTTTTAATTTTAAAATACAGTATTTCTCAAACAAAATAAGATACATAAATAATAATGTATCATGCACTAATTTTTTAGGTATGATACGTAAATTCGAATTTATACTAAATGTATCTGATACATAGCAATTACCAAATAGTAATGTATCAATCTCAAATCTAACATGTTATGGCCAACAATTACTTATTTAATGTATCTAGTATAAATACAACGTTTATAAATTTAAACAAGATACAAAAATAGTAATGTATTATAAATAAATCCATCTCGAAAACACAACTCAATAAACAATCACATAACATTATAAAAGGGATAGATGATCCATCAAAGCTATTGTAACGACATGTTCCCGTCGTTATAGAAAAGTCAACGGGAGAAAATTTGGGGTCGGAAAACTTATTTCGTACTATTTGGATTTTCCCAATCTTGTCCAGATTCGGACGAAATCGGAGTCCTTGAGGTGTAGGGAAATTTGGTAACAATCGGGTGAAGTAATTATGTTTTTGATTACATGAGTAGTGAGGAATCTGTACGACTTTACGTAATTGAAATTGGGTGAGTAGAACTCCCGAAATCGATCTTGGCGTAAAGGATATTTTCTGAGCATCGTTGGTTAGAGGTGCGTTGTGAAATGAAAATTTTGGAATTCTTGAAATAACTCTCTGTCTTGCGTAACCCGCTTTGGCACTGGGTTTTGCCGCCTTGACAGGCCACTGTGGCGGGGTGGTGGCCGCTGTGGCGGGGCCGACGCGACTTACGATCGTTAATAAAATCCTAAACGACCTTATTTGGCACTTTTCAATTTTTAGAGCTAAGGAACGAACCTCAGGCGACTCCTACTCATTTTTCACCATTCTTGAGGCTAAAGGTACGCTTTTCACTCCCCGAATCCATTTTTCGAACCGTAGAACGTAATAGAATGGGTGAATATTGATGGGGAGGGTTTTGTTATAGATTTTACGGTGGAAACAACCCTAATTTGGATAATTGGGATCATGGGTTTGATCTAGCGTTCATATAATTGTTAGTAATTCGGGTAATTAGTGATTGTTTATTGATTTCAGTATTATATTGATTGTTTGTAGACCAAGAACAAGCGGAACGAATCCGGAAAGGGAAGGATCAAGTTTCTTAGGGTTTCAAGCTTGTTTCAAGGTAGGTGATTGTTGTAATTCTATGATTGTGTGATGTATGCTTGTTATTGCTTCATTATGATCCTTGTATATGTATGAATGTTGCAATGTTGATCACACTTGTTGTAAATGAGACAGAGAATTGATGAATGCCATGAATTCATGACTTAAATTTATGATTTTGATGATATACTTGTGATTGTGATTGTGATTGTGGTGTGTGAATGAGATCGGTTGCCACGTTCCGACATAACTAACTTGGATCAGTTGCCACTTTCCGGCATAAAAATGGGATCGGTTGCCACGTTTCGACATAAATATGGGATCGATTGCCACGTTCCGGCATGCTAACTATTTGGGTTTGGGTTCCATGAGAGGACCAATGATTTGATATAATTGTGTATCTTGAGAAATGTGAAGTTGTTCATTGTTCATATATGTTGATGATATTGTATATGTTCGTTATATGCATGTGATTATATTGTTGTGATGACTTGTGTATGTTGCACTTAGTGGGATAGCCGCGTGATCCTACCAGTACACTGTGGTTGTGTACTGATACTGCACTTGCTCTTATTTTTGTTGAGTACATGGCATTTTCAAGAAGCTACTGACAGACCTCGCTTAGGAGATCAGTGATCGTCACTTCGAATGCAAGGGTGAGCCAGTTCTTCCGGGCTGCCATGGAATTCTCTTTCGTCTATGTCCACCATTTCCGGACTTAGACATTTGTTTTAGTTAGTTCATTAGTATGGGGTGTATCTCTTCTTGTTTAGACTTGGATCATTGTTAGATGTTTTGGTACATTGACTTTCAGGTTCTAGGTTAATTTTTCCGCATTGTTAGTTGTTAGATCTTTTGTTGAAGTTTATGGGAACTTCAGTTTTTAGCTATTATTTCTGCTTTCATATACTTAAATGTCTTAGTTTTGGGTTTAGTTGCTTGTTTGGGTTGTAGTAGTGGTTCTACCACCGGAGAATTAGTGTGGGTGCCAATCACGACGGTCTGGGTCGTGACAAAGTTGGTATCAGAGCCTAGGTTCATTGATCTCGATGTACCAAAATGAGTCTAGTAGAATCTTGCAAAACGGTACGGGGACGCCTTTACTTTTCTTCGAGAGGCTGTAGGACTTTAGGAAATCTCTATTTTTCTCTTGTCTTCTTTCGTGCTATAACATGATTCCAATTGGTATCTGGTGATTCAAATTGGTATCTAACCTCCTTCACTCTTTTGTCCACATATGGTTAATACTAGATTCAATGGCGTCAGGCCCGTAGCTCATGTCAATGCTTCGGTTGAGGAATCTGTAGCGAGAGGTCTCGATCTAGGTAGAGGTAGAGGAATAGCTAGGGGTAGGGGTCGTGGAAGAGTAGCGCATGTTGGAAATGGAGCTCCTGTTGAGAATGCTCCTGTGAATGAGAACCCTTCTGCGCATCATGAAGAGATTGAAGAGGAGAATGTTGATGTTGAAGATGTTGCCAAAGTGGGACATGAGGAAGTGGTACATGCTGGGACTACAGGTGTTCCTCCTTTGGATCCAGTGTTAGCTCAACAGATCATGTCATTCTTAAAGAGATTGGTTAGTCCTGGAGTTCTTCTTTCTGCTCAAGCAACTCAAGCTCCTACTAATCCTAATGTTGCTAGCACTGCGCCCAAGGTGGGTGGGACTAGAGGTAATGATGCTTTCTTCCGTCCTTTGTTGGATTCGGTTATGACTAGTAATGAGCATGAAATGTTGACTGAGTTTCTGAAACTAAAGCCTCATGTGTTTCTTGGTTCCGTGAATGAGGATGATTATGAGTTCATTCTAGATTGCTATGAGAGGCTTCATAAACTAGATATTGTTCATCAACATGGGGTTGAGTTTGTGTCCTTTCAACTTCAAGGTGAGGCTAAGCAGTGGTGAAGAGCTTATATGGAATGCAGATCTTCTACTTTACCTCCACTTATTTGGACCCAATTTCATGCTTTGTTTCTAGAAAAGTATGTGCCTAGGACTTTGAGGGATCGCAAGAAGGATGAGTTCATAGCTTTGAAGCAAAGTGGTATGACTGTGGCTCCTTATGAGGCCAAGTTCCATGTTTTGTCTAGATATGCTACTCAATTGGTGACTACTGAGAAAGAGAACATCCGGTTATTTATTAGGGAATTAAATTCTGAGTTGCAGGTATTATCTGTTCATATGACTTCTGCAGGGAGGAGCTTTAATGAGGTAACAGACTATGTTAAGAAAGTGGAGGGGGTGAGGTGAGACGGTCAAGCTAAGGCATGGGCAAAAAGGGCCAAGAACTCAGGTAACTTTCAAGGTTCTTATTCCAAGGGGTCCGAAAGGCCAACGCTTGTAGCCAAGCCAATTTAGTCTGCTATTCCCGCCTCTATAGATAGTTACTCGGAAACTCCATCTCATAATTTGCAGGATAGCCAGACAGTCGCCCTTCAATGGGTGACACACCATCTTTTGGTCGTACTTGTTACAACAGTGGAGAACCTGGGAATATGAGGAGAGATTGTCCCCATCCATGTGTGTTAGATCCCGCGTAGCAACAGTCTAGAGCAGTGGTACCCACGAGGAATGGTAATAATGGTCGAGGGCGTCCACAAGGTGGGAGAGGAGGTAATCAGCGAGGTCGTGAAGGTAGAGGAAATGGTAATGGTAACGGAGGTAGGGGTAAGGCACAACCAGGAAGGGAAGTGGCTCATCATGATGAGAGGGCTCAGTATTATGCGGTGATCACAAGTACTATTCTTATCTGTGACCGAATGGCTAATATGTTATTTGATCCGGGTTCTACTTATTCTTATGTATCCATGAGATTTACCTCAGATTTTGATATGATTTGTGATATTCTTGATGCCCCCATTCATGTTTCTACCCCAATTGGAGAGTCAGTCATAGTTACCCATGTGTTTCGTGTTGGTCCTATTTTATTTATTGGTTTTCAGACCTAGGTTGATTTGGTGATTTTGGATATGACTGACTTTGACATAATATTAGGTATGACTTGGTTGTCCCCCTATTATGTCGTACTTAATTGTAATACTAAGTCCGTAACTCTAGAAATTCCGAGAAGGGAAAAATTAGAGTGGGAAGGGGTGTACAAGACTAAGCGGACTAAGATCATATCCTCCATTCGAGCTAAGAAATTGATAGGGCATGGTTGTTTGGCTTATTTGGCTCATATTAGGGATGTTGAGATTGAGGCTTCATCCATTGGGTCTATTCTTGTGGTGTCGAAATTTATAGAAGTGTTTCATAATGACTTGCCTGGCATGCCTCCGGACAGAGATATATATTTTTGCATTGTTTTAGAGCCTAGTACGCGTCCCGTTTCTATCCCTCCATATCGCATGACTCCGGCAGAATTAAGAGAGCTTAAGGCTCAAATCCAAGAGCTTCTTGATAAGGGATTTATTCGTCCTAGTGCTTCCCCATGGGGTTCTCCAGTTTTGTTTGTTAAGAAAAATTATGGTAGCATGAGAATGTGTATAGATTATCGGCAATTGAATGGGGTCACTATTCGAAATAAGTATCCCTTGCCTCGAATAGATGATTTTTTTTACCAATTGCAAGGTGCATCAGTTTTCTCCAAGATTGATCTAAGATCGCTTACCATTAATCAAAAATTAGGCCTGAGGATGTGCCCAAGACGGCGTTTAGGACTCGCTATGGGCACTATGAGTTTTTGGTAATGTCGTTTGGTTTGACCAATGCGGCTGCAACGTTCATGAGTTGATGAATGGGATGTTTAAACCATTTCTTGATTCGTTAGTTATAGTTTTTATAGATGATATTTTGGTCTATTCGAAAAGTGAGGAAGAGCATGTCAACCATCTTCATAGTGTTTTGGGTGTTCTTGGGAAGCAAAAGCTATATTCTAAATTTTCCAAGTGTGAATTTTGGTTGAAATCGGTTGCATTTTTGGGGTATGTAGTTTCAAAAGAAGGGGTAATGGTAGATCCCCAAAAGATTTAGGCGGTTAAGAATTGGGTTAGGCCTAGCTCTGTGACGGAAGTTAGGAGTTTTATAGGGCTCGCTAGCTATTATCGTCGATTTGTGAAGAACTTTGTTTCTATTGCCACTCACTTAACTAATTTGACCAAAAAGGAGATACAATTTGAATAAACTGAAAAATGTGAGGAGAGCTTTCAAAGGCTCAAGACTCTTTTGACCACCGCGCCCATTCTAGCATTACCGGTTGAAGGTAAGGATTTTATTGTTTATTGTGATGCTTCATATTCTGGTTTGGGTGCTATGTTGATGCAGGATAAGAATGTTATAGCTTATGCCTCGCGTCAATTGAAAGTGCATGAGAGGAATTACCCAACGCATGATTTAGAGTTGGCAGCGATAGTGTTAGCTCTTAAGATATGGTGGCATTACCTCTATGGTGTTAAGTGTGAAGTGTTTACTCATCATCGTAGTTTGCAGCATGTGTTCACTCAAAAGGATCTGAATTTGAGACAGCGAAGGTGGATGGAGTTACTTAAAGATTATGATGTCACCATTCAATACCATCCGGGTAAGGCTAATGTGGTGGTAGACGTTTTGAGTCGAAAAATGGTGAGTATGGGTAGTTTAGCTTGCTTAAGTGTAGCCAAGCGACCTTTGGCTAAAGAAATTCAACCCTTAGAGTCTAAGTTCATGCAATTGGGCATCTCAGAAAGAGGTGGGGTGCTAGCTAGTATTGAGGTAAGGGCCACTTTCATTGAGGAGATCAAGACCAAACAATTTGAAGATGAGAATTTGGAGGAACTTAGAAAGAAGACAGCGATGGGTAAGGCACAAGAGACCACTCTTGATGCGGATGGTGTGCTAAATTTCAAGGGGAGAATATGTGTTCCTAGAGTAGATGACTTGATTGACAAATTGTTGGCAGAGTCTCATGGTTCGCGATATTCTATTCATCCGGGTGTGACCAAGATGTATAGAGATCTGAAGTGAATTTATTGGTGGCCGGGCATGAAGAAAGACATAGCGGAGTTTGTAGCGAAGTGTCAAAATTGTCACCAAGTGAAATATAAACATCAAAGGCCTGCAGGTTTGCTTCAGAGAATGCCAATTTCGGAATGGAAGTGGGAAAGAATAGCCATGGATTTTGTGATTGGTCTTCCCAAGACTTTAGGGAAGTTTGATTCTATTTGGGTAGCAGTTGATAGATTGACTAAATCAGGCCATTTCATTTCGATAAGAATAGATTATAATGTTGAACAATTGGCTAAAGTTTATGTGAAAGAGATAGTGAAGTTGCATGGAGTGCCCCTCTCTATCAGCTCAGACCGTGGTAATCAATTCGCATCCAAGTTTTGGAGGAAATTGCATGATGAATTGGGCACACAACTCACTTTTAGTTCAACCTTCCATCCACAAACAGACGGGCAATCAGAGAGGACTATTCAAGTGTTAGAAGACATGTTGAGGGCATTTGTGCTTGATTTTGGAGGGCATTAGGATAAATTCATACATTTGTGTGAGTTCTCCTGTAATAATAGTTATCACTGCAGCATTGATATGACACCATTCGAGGCACTCTGTGGGAGGGGATGTAGATCACTCACATGATGGTTTGAAGCTGGAGATGTGAAACCATTGAGGTTGATTTAGTGAAGGATGTTCAAGATAAGGTGAGGAGTATTCAAGCTAAACTTTTAGCAGCCCAGAGTAGACAAAAAAAGTATGCGGATCATAAGGTAAGAGATATGACATTTCAAACCGGTGAAAATGTTCTTCTTAAGGTGTCACCCATGAAAGGGGTGATGATATTTGGCAAGAAAGGTAAGTTAAGTCCTAGGTACATTGGTCCATTTGAGATTCTTGAATGTGTAGGACCGGTGGCTTATAGATTGGCTTTACCTCCTAGTTTATCGAGAGTTCATCCGGTATTTCATGTATCCATGTTGGAGAGGTATCATGGTGATGGAGATTATATCATTAAGTGGGAATCAATTGTGTTAGACAAGGACCTCCAATATGAGGAGGAACCAATTGCAATTCTTGATCGTGATATGCGCAAGTTGAGGACCAAGGAGATTAAGTCCGTGAAAGTTCAATAGAAGCATGTCCAACTCAGGAACCTATTAGGAAACCGAGAGGGACATGCGAGACAAGTATCCCTAAATGTTTATCGATTCAGGTATTATTCAATTCCTTTCTTATCCTAATTTTCCTAAGTTTTGTCACTCGGGGACGAGTGATGGGTAAATTGGTATCTATTGTAACGACATATTCCCGTTGTTATAGAAAAGCCAACGGGGGAAAATTTGGGGCCGAAAAACTTTTTTCGTATTTGGATTTTCCCAACATTGTCCTGATTTGGACGAAATCGAAGTCCTTGAGGTGTAGGGAAATCTGGTAACAATCGGGTGAAGTAATTGTGTTTTTGATTACATGAGTAGTTAGATAACTCGTTAAGGAATCTGTACAACTTTACGAAATTGAAATTGGGTGAGTAGAACTCCCGAAATCGATCTTGGCGTAAAGGGTATTTTCTGAGTGTCGTTGGTTAGAGGTGTGTTGTGAAATGAGAATTTTGGAATTCTTGAAATAACTCTCTGTCTCGCGTAACCCGTTTTGGCACTGGGGTTTGCCGCTGTGGCGGGGTGGTGGTCGCTGTGGCGGGGTGGTGGTCGCTGTGGCGGGCTCGACCCGACTTAGGGTCGTTAAAAAACCCTTAAACGACCTTATTTGGCACTTTTCAATTTTTAGAGCTAAGGAACGAACCCCATGCGACTCCTACTCATTTTCCACCATTCTTGAGGCTAAAGGTAAGCTTTTCACTCCCCGAATCCGTTTTTCGATCCGTACAATGTAATAGAATAGGTGAATATTGATGGGGGAGGGTTTTGTTATAGATTCTATGGTGGAAACAACCCAAATTTGGATAATTAGGATCATGGGTTTGATCTAGGGTTCATAGAATTGTTAGTAATTCGGGTAATTAGTGATTGTTTATTGATTCACGTATTATATTAATTGTTTGTAGACCAAGAACAAGCGAAACGAATCCGAAAAGGGAAGGATCAAGTTTCTTAGGGTTTCAAGCTTGTTTCGAGGTAGGTGATGGTTGTGATTCTATGATTGTATGATGTATGTTTGTTTTTGCTTCATTATGATACTTGTATATATATGAATGTTTTAATGTTGATCACACTTGTTGTAAATAAGATAGAGAATTGATGAATGTCATGAAATCATTACTTAAATGTATAATCTTGATGATATACTTGTGATTGTGATTGTGGTGTGTGAATGGGATCGGTTGCCACGTTCCGACATAACTAACTTGGATCAGTTGCCACTTTCCGGCATAAAAATAGGATCGGTTGCCACGTTCCGACATAAATATGGGATGATTGCCACGTTCCGACATAAATATGGGATGATTGCCACGTTCTGGAATGCTAATTGTTTGGGTTTGGGTTCCATGAGAGGACCAATGATTTGATATAATTGTGTATCTTGAGAAATGTGAAGTTGTTCATTGTTCGTATATGTTGATGATATTGTATATGTTCGTTATATACATGTGATTATATTGTTGTGATGACTTGTGTATGTTGTACTTAGTGGGACAGCCGCGTGATCCTACCAGTACACTGTGGTTGTGTACTGATACTGCACTTGCTCTTATTTTTGTTGAGTACATGGCATTTTCAAGAAGCTACTGACAGACCTCGCTTAGGAGATCAGTGATCGTCACTTTGAATTCAAGGGTGAGCCAGTTCTTCTGGGCTGCCATGGAATTCTCTTTTGTCTATGTCCACCATTTTCGGACTTAGACATTTGTTTTAGTTAGTTCATTAGTATAGGGTTGTATCCCTTCTTGTTTAGACTTGGATCATTGTTAGATGTTTTGGTACATTGACTTTCAGGTTCTAAGTTAATTCTTCCCCATTGTTAGTTGTTAGATCTTTTGTTGAAGTTTATGGGAACTTCAATTTTTAGCTATTATTTCTGCTTTCATATACTTAAATGTCTTAGTTTTGGGTTTAGTTGCTTGGTTTGGGTTGTAGTAGTGGTTCTTCCACCGGAGAGTTAGTGTGGGTGCCAATCACGACGGTCTGGGTCGTGAAAGTTATGTATCTCTTCAGCGTTTTTGTTTTTTGTAATAATGCATACCGGAAACATTGAAAATTCAAGCTCTTGTTTCTTCACCTCAACGATGTATCAGATCTCCAATGTATCTCAAAATTTTGATTCAAAAATTGAGAGTTTTGGAAGAATGGAAAGAAGAATATTGTCGATAATTGAGAGTTTTTTTTGGAAGAATAGGAAGAAGAATGTTGTATTAATCTGTAATGTATCTCAAATTTTTATTAACAATTTTGATTCAAAATTAAGAGTTTTTGGAAGAATGGGAAGAAGAATTTTGAATTTTGAATTGTGCTATCCTGTTACAATTTACCCAGGATTGAATCACATTGTCAATAACACTTCCCCGTGATTTTCTACTACTATACATTGAGTTTTCAAGTTTTTCTCATCTCATGATCTCCTGCAATTCTAGATTTGAGACTCACAAAAGAACTTGTTTGTCCAACAACTATTAATTATTTATCTTATCAAATTTTTGGCAAATTTAAATCTAATTTGAATGGTTCTTCGATGAATAGGGAGAAGAAATTTGATTTTTTCGAATTGTTGGTTCTGTTAAGATTTGTGTATGACTGATTTACAGTAAGAAGAAACGTGTAAGCGTAATTTATGGAATTTTAATTGAATTTTCTGATTTTTTTCCTTTTTCAGCATGACAACTTGATACATAATGTATCAGCATTAATGTAATAGTTTGTGAGTTATGTATCCGGATTTTGTAAAAATTAAGGAATTATTGTAATTAGAAAAAAAAAAATAGGGATAGAATGTAATTTACTCCTTACACTATGAAATTTATGTAAGTTATACTTATTTAATTGAGTTATAATAGACTCTACAAGTAAGCTATTTTCTTTTCTTAAAAATGTAAAACACTATTATATTTTGAGAAAAGATATAAAGTGGCACTTGAAGATGTTCTGGATTTTTAAAAAGACATTTTAACTAGGGGTGCGCATCGGTCGGTTCGGTTCGATTTTATGTGTTATTAGTTCGGTTTATCAGTTTTCGGTTTGTAAATACGTCAAACCGATAACCAAACCAATAACATATTTCTCATCGGTTTTTGGTTAATCGGTTTATGGTACTTAACGATTCGTTTTCGGTTTAACCAATAAGAAAATACTCATATATATTATATACACGATAAGAAAATTTTCATATAAACCATATGATTTTTCTAGCATTTGGCATGAAAGTAATAATCATAAAAGTAACAATCATTTTTCTTGCAAGTTTAGACACTAGCCACATTCAAAGGAAAAAGTGTGAAAGTAACAATCATTTAACCATTAACAATAAGACTAGTAAATTTAGTATACTCTTATTGGGTTATCGGTCTAACCATTAACAAAAATCATAAAACCAAAAACCGAACCAATAACCCAATAAAAAATTTTGCAAAACTGTTTAAAAACCGTTAGCCCAATAACCCAATATCAATAAACCAATAGTGTTTTTTTCGGTTTGGTTTATTGGTTAAATCGGTTTTTGCACACCCCTGATTTTAACTTTACAGGCGTTCTATTACCCCATGGAACATTTCAAATAACAATAAATGCACATTTTTTGCACAATCTATATTTTCAATGCATGCGCGTGGATCTCAACCCCCAATTAATAATATAATTACTTATTTTTTTCAACTCATTTAGTACCCGCTCCATCAAACCCTAAACTCCTTTTAGATTCACTTTACTCTCTTTTTGATGATCAAAACATTCAAATAGTCAAATAAATTTGCTTTGCGCTGATAATTTCTTGAATTATGGAATCAAAAAGAAGTGAAGGCTCGCATGTTAATTGCTTCTTCATTTGAAGGTAAATTTTAGTTTAAAATATATTCTTTTTATAGTAGTGATTTTTTTAAAATCATATTTGTAGTGATTTGTTGTTATTTTCTTCTTGTGTTATCTTTTATTCATGTGTATATAGAGTTAGTTTAGGATTAATTTGACTTTGAATTTTTTTTCACTTGTTTAATTTTTTGAAATTTATTTGCAATTGCACTTTCGAAATTTGCAAATTAGTTGATTTCATAACTTTTAAATAAAAATTAAGAAAAAAAAAGAAATTGAAGCTAGTAAAGCTTGATGAAAATTTTGTTGATGATGGAGAATTCTTTTTTTGTTGTTGTAGATGGAAAGCTCTTCAACATCTATCAATGGAGGTTTTGGGGAAGATGAAAGTGAGTCTTTTAATAAAGAAGAAAACTCAATTTGACAATGTCATGTGAAATTTTTACAGTGGTTTGGGTTCCTCAACGCGCCTATCAAACGTGAAAACACTTTTGTTGTGAAAATGAATCAAAAATGTTTATTTATTGCAATTTGTAATGGTTTCATTGAAGTAATAAGACGTCCGTAAACTTTAGATATCTTTTGAAAATCTAAGACAACTTCAAATATTACTTTATGACCGACTTGTTTTTTAAAATTTCATACCATAGCAACAACAAAGGTAAATTACAACATGTGTTTTCATAAATTATTAGGTACACAATATTAGTTTAATAAGATACAAAATTAATTGAGAGAGGAAGTCCTTCAACTAATGAAAAGTAGATAAGAGGAATACGTGGCATATTGTGCACCGAAAATAGAAACATGCCTAAGAAGGGCGGCGAACAGAGTTGAGATAATCTTCAAATGCTTGGATTTGCTCCTTTGAAGGTGGTGTTTGGTTGTTCTTTATAGATCTATGCACATCATATGTTGTTGAACCCAAAAACAACATCCTATTCTCCACAAAAACAAACACAAAAAAAAATGAATATGATACATAGTTTGACATATGATCAAAAGAGCAACAAGTGTATAACATACCCAGAAGCAAATAGTACAATTTGTCTTGGAAATATGTGCTTCCCAAATATCCTCATACATCTGCCTTCCACAAAAAAGATTAAGCTTTAACACAACTTCTTTGAGTGCCGTTGGAGACTTAACATACAAGTAGGAATTAAGTAATCTCTAACCGGCAGTTGGATAAGGCCAAAGCTAATATATAGAGAATTTGCTTATTCATGTATTAATTTTATACCATGATGGTTTGCAAATAGAATAAAAGTTATTCATGAATTAATTTTATACAATGTTTGGTTGATAGGTTTTCAAATGGTGTATAAAAGTTATTTATGTATTATTTTAATACAGTGTTTGGTTGTTAAAATTAGTGTAATTATTAGGATAGTAATTATACTTGACATATTTGTTTGGCACAATGTAATTTATACCTATATTGCTTGGATGCACAATTACAATCATAAGATCATATTAAATTTTAAAAGTAAAAGTTACGTAATTATTTTATGTTAGACAAATAAAAAACTTTATAAATGTTTATCAATTTAAATACTTAAGATATATTGTCTAATGAGTAATTTCTGAAATATCATTGACTAATGAGTAATTTCTGAACAAGAAACATTAATGATACCATTACAGTAAATATATACTGATTTAGTATCAGTTCAGCGAAATTATTAGCGTTAATAATATCAATACAGTATATGATACTGATTTAGTATCAATTAAGCAAAAATTATCAATCTTAATAAACGGGGGTATAAGCTGTAATTATTTATGAGAGAATGAGTATTTCAAGAATTACTTTGAATTTGGATATAAACTTGTAATTATTTTAGATTTTATAACTCATTTATGTAGTTGTCCCTTGAAGTAAATACTCAAATAACCTCTCCACTTGTTTTCTATTTCTTTTAATCTCTAAAATATACGATTGAGTTGTTAAACAAGAATTTTCTTTTACAATAAAATGAACATATATCCTAAACTAATGTTTGTCCTTTTTCTTTTGAGAAAATTATATATAATAGCAAACTATTAATTCAAATTAAATGCTATTAATATAGTTTGATTTAATTGTACCTCATAGCAAACTGTTGCTATTTCACCTCTCTCCTAGTGAATCTCGCTCGCCACTCTCGTTCCCTCCCTCGCCTCTCTCATTTTTTATACAAACGCAAGTGTATAAAGTGCGTTTATGTTTGTATAAAGCGAGAGAAAATTATATATATACATATATTTTCGTTCCCCTCTCTCCCCTCTCCCAGATCTTGCTCTCTCACTCGTCTCTCTCACTTTATACAAAAAACGCAAATTGTATAAAATGCGTTTGTGTTTGTATAAAGCGAGAGAAAATTGTATTTATACATATATTTTCGTTCCCCTCTCCCCTCTCCCAGATCTCGCTCGCCACTCTCCCAGATCTCGCTCTCTCACTTGCCTCTCTCACTTTATAGAATTGATCTTTTTGTATATGTATACCAAAGCAGATTATACAACTGTTTTTTTTTGTATATGTATAGCGAATTATACATATATATGTTTGCTATGGAGCACAATTATGCAAACTTTGTTATAGCATACAAATATGAATTTTGTGTTTGCTATATTTGAAAGTTGCTCTTTTCTTTTTCTATATCTTCATAAGTCTCTTACCAAGCGATTCATTTCTATTGCAAACTGATATCCATAATAAACATTTGAAATTCTTATTCTCCAACTAAATTGGGCAAATCTTATTCACCTAAACCAATTTTTGGGGAGTAACAGCGTCCAATTATCAAGAATAAATTGGTAGGGTAGGGGGGGAATTCAAACTATTTACAGATTGAATGAACAAAAGAGACAATCACCTCAGATATGGCTCTTTTAAATACAGTTTACATACATATTCTACTGTGTATCTCCCAATAAACATGACTTCCCATTTCCTGTCTTCAACTCCCATACCAGCACAACATGAAGAGCAAGAAATGTCTCCAATTCACGAAATCAATGGAGCGATCGAGATGATAATACTTAACTGCAGCATGATGCAGTTCGTGATCCTTCTGCTGTTCTGTCAACAAGTACCATTCCTGCCGGATTTTGAGCAGGCTGAGCTCTAGGCAATCGTTTAGCTGCAGAATTCACACCCACAAAATCAGGGAAGCAGGTAAATAACAGAGACATTCAACTGCTCTGAGACGCAACAAATGAGGTGAAAGACATCCTGAAAGGGCAGGTCTAAAAATAAGTAAACCGAAACATCAATTTCGGATATCCATGTATAGCATAAATATATAATGCAGAAGAGTAATTTCTCTTATCTGTACCACTTCACCTATATTACTTCAAAATCTGACGACTAACCCCTCTTTGAATACGAAAAGCTGGAGACCTATTAGCGCTGTCATGGAAGACCCACAAAGCTATTCCACAGAAATCCTTTAATTCAACATGATCCATAACTTTGTCAATACTCACCAACTTTCCTCAGTAAAGCAGCCCAATCTGCTCCAATTTAAACCCCTCCCAATCAAAAGGTTACTGGAGGACCAAATCCCCTCCCACAGCACTGGTGTATGATCCTTGTGACAGGTAATCACTGGTTATACCTACTGTAATGACCCTCCAGGTCATTTTTAAATTAAAGAATTCTTTCCCTCGTATAGAGCATTCCTGTAGCGACCCCAAGTCATTTATGACTTGCTGGCACTGACTGTTCGGTCGCCTGGTCGTTCGTTTGGGTTT
>JAJOOR010000162.1:0-18196 GCA_036250505.1 Solanum acaule
TTAAATAATGATGTAAGATTAGGCGTTAATGATATATTTATGAATTATTTTCTATACAATTACACTATCCTACGATTCCTCTACACTCTCCATAATAAATTAATAACAGATCTTTCCTAATAAATAAATAACAATACCAATCACCAACTTTCCTCCAATTCTTTTCAAAATCTTGACACTTAACTTTACACAAACATTTAACAAATCCAAATAATTAATTCATCATTTAAAACAATTAAATGGAGGCACAATCAAGAAATGAAAAAAGTGGTATAAATTCCACGAACAAAATAATAAACATCAACACACACCATTTATCTTCATAGTCACCATCTGCTCATAGTGATTAATTGAGGTTAGTTTTTCAAATGTCAATATTATTATATTAAAACCTTTTTATTGCAACACTCTATCCTTAGTTTGACTTTAACAAATACTTATGCATAAGTACTACAATGGAATTTTTTTTATGGATATCGTCCCCAAATAATTTATTCGGAGAATTGTCAAAGTAAAATATTAATGATAATCGTTTTAATAAAAAAAAATTATTAATGATAATATTCATAGCTATATTAATTTATTATTTTAAACATTTATTTTGGAATACAGATGCAACTGAAGTAATAGGGATATGAAATAATTTTTTATTAGAGAATATATTCTTTAATCATCATTTTAATAAATAATGATAGGACGTTGTTGATGTATTTCTTTATATATTCTCGCAATGAAAACAAAGTAATTTTTTAATAGAGCATATATTATGACTTATTCATTAAGAATGTATTATTCATCATTAAATAGATGCTAAATTTGATAAGTTTCATTATGTATCATCATTTCAAATGAAGAGATAATGATATGGTCAAATAATATAATGATACAATTAATCCAAAAGAAAAAACATTCTAACATATCGTTTAACCCTCGTGCAAAGCGTGGCCATGTTCCCTAGTTCATCTAATATGAAAGAGATGAAATATTGTCTTGCCTCTTTTCACACTAGAAATAACTTATTAAGCTACTCATATTTAATAAAAGTAGAGTGATGGCTTCTATTTAAATATTGTGTTATTAACAGTATAGTTTTATTAATAATAAGGTTTATTCATATCATTGTTTTAAAAGGCGAGTCATTTTATACAGTACATGGAGAAGTGTAAGCCCCGAGACACGAGGCGTAAGTCTCGTGTATATTCAATTTATAGTTTTATTACTAATAAAATAAGCAAAAGTAAACCTTTCAATGATTTATGATTTTTATTTGAGATAAGTGTTAAAAATCAATAATGAAGAAAAAAAAGTATTACAATTACTATTTGAGAAATATAATTACACCAATAATAAAAATATGATGTAAAGCAAAAAGATTAAAAAAATAAACTAAAAACGTCCGGGCGTATGTTTTTACGCCCAGGACTTACGTTTTTCTGCTCAGGACTTACGCCTCAAATTTTAGGACTTACGCCTTATGGATCTACGTCTCTAATTTACACCCCGGAGCGTTTTTGGTACGCCCCTCCCCAAAACTCGCCCTTGGACTCGCCCCAAAAACGTTTTTGAAAACACTGATTCATACAATAAATAGATGAACTATTATGGATGATGTAATTTCCACAGTATCTCTAACGAGAGCAGATAATATAAAAGAAAGAGATACTTCAAAAAACATAAGGCTGACTACTTTCCATATTTGGATCCTTTAATTTCGTTACGTATATTGTTAATAGATCTATCATTGTATTAGCCTCCCTTGATATGTGCCACTCTATGATTCTTCCATTTATTGGAGCAATGATCTTCAATCCACATAATTAGTATGTGAATATATATATGGGAGTATTGTTATTAAGGGTATAGCTAAAAACAATTGAATCAATTTTAGCTTTGAATTCCTAAAATTTGGGTACAATTAATTTGAGAAGTGGTGGTACATTGCATTTACAATTAAGTGGGAAGTGGTTTTTAGGAATAAAATATTTTAGGTCATGACTCATGAGATAGATTTTAATTTCTATTTGGAAACTGTCACGCGTTATTGTCATGTCTAGGTGCGAAAATCCTCCTTAAATTATGCTGTAATTAATGGTGGTTAATTGGTTAGATATGATACTAACCCATTAATAGAGGAGAATGCTATTCTCTAATATCAAGTTTATCAACACCTAATACTTTTAGGCTGTTTGGTACAAAAATTAATAACGTAATAATTTGTGCTTATTAAACTTTTTTAATATGCTTTTAAGTATATTTTTCTTACATATGCTTTTCAAGTAAATACAAAAGCAGAACAAAACTGTTTTTGTAGCTTCTAAAAAAACATCTCATGTTATTTTTCAAAAACTCTTATTTTTTCATTAAAACTTAATCAAACATCTTATTTTTTATAATTAAAAAAAATACTTTTAACCTTTTAAAAACTTTGCTATGCAAACTAAAAGAAAACATTATTCATTCAAGCAATCATAAGGTGGGATAAGATATTGCACCTTAATTTTTGTTTTTGCTTGAACTTATAATATATAATGGATAAAAATAAAATAAACTTTTTTCCATGTTCTAATGACTGATGATTATGACATATAGCTAAAAGTAGTTTATATTAGTCACGGTACATATTACAAAAAAATAAGGTAGCTGAATCTGTCACTGGAATTAGTTGTGACTTGTGATTTGATCTAAGATTAATATTATGTGATTATCTCTCTCAATAGTTTACACGAGGAAAAATCTTATTTAGTTGCATATTATAAAGTTTTAATTAACCATGAAATTTTTATTGTAATATAACTTGTCGATGGTCCCTCATCATTCATCTCTGGGAGAATTGCGGGTTTATTCGAGAGAAATATTGAAAACACTCTTAAATTTGATGTGAATTATTAGTTTCATCTGTGAACAATTGACAGCCGTAAAACACTCCTTTACTTGATTTACTGAACTTAAATACATCCCTTATCATGCAACATGAGTGAAATGTGGCCATAAATCTCCCCAAGTTTAGGGTATTTTCAACACTTCTCTTGTTTTTTTTATTAAGAGTTTCATGGTCCTACAAGGGTTTGAAACCATTTGTTATATCATGTGGCAGATTGGGGGTATATTGAGGGTGTATCTAAGTTTAATTAGTCAAGCAGGTGCGGAGCCTTCCACTGTGGACCGAGACTACGCAAAGGTAGAACACCATGGAAACTTCGCTGACTTTATCATCAACCTTGATTTCGCTACGCTCAATAAGAACCCGGAATAGCGGAAATAGGTTCGTGTTCCGCTTCCAAAGTCAGTCGTCTGCAGTTCACACTTTTCTTGCTAGGGCAAGCACGAGGTCTGGTTCAAGGCAAGGTATAGCTTAACGGAATGAAAGAGAATTAGTGTATTAAGCAAGTACGGAAAAGCGGAAAAAGGGAATTCAGGCGCTGTTCTCAAGTCTAGTTAACGAAGCCGAGAGGGAAAGCTTACTTGAGAGGACGTCACCTGCAAGATAAGGCCAAAAACTTGACTTTACTAAACAAGCGAGAAAGGCCCTTTCTATCTTATTAGTCAAGCGCGCTAGCTGCAATCAAAGTGGCTTCAAGACTGTCAATAGTTCGGGAACGAAACTAATAATTTGCATCAAGTTCAGGGGTGTTTGAAATACTTCTCTCCGATTATTTTGAATATTAATTTCTACAAGTGTAAGGTGTTAGTACGATATAATTGAAATGTTTTGAGAGTTAAATAAGGTAATCTTAGACCGTAACTTTTTAATAACTTTTAGATCTTTTAATCTAAGTATTTTGATTTGTAGTACTTTTTTTTTTAATATAATTTTCAAAGATATAAATTTTATTTCAAAATATTAAAAGATTCTATGTCAAAACTATGACCAAAATTAAGGAGTTTTGTATCTGAGAAGTGACAAGTATCACATAAATTACGACAGAAAAAATAATTGCATCGTGAAAGTGATTAGTGTCTGATTATTGACCCAGAATCCAAATTCACGTACCATAAAATTGTCATTAACGATTACACCAATATTCAGTGAACAAATTTGTTTATATATACTGTGTATTTTGTCTAATAATTGATAATGACTTCATCTGGATTTTGGGACAAGGATTAACTCAAAGTTACTAATAATTACAAAAATTGTAGTCATGCTAGGGTTACAAAGACAATCCCATGATGTTGATATTGTTGCTAATAGATCTACCATTATATTAGTCTCCCTCAATATGTGCTCCATATGATTCTTCCATTTGTTGGAGCAATGATATGCAATCCACTTAAATAGTAATGTGAATATATGGGAGTATGTTATTAAGGGTAAATTAAGCTAAAAACAATTGAATCAATTTTAGCTTTGAAATCCTAAAATTTAGGGACAATTAATTTGAGAAGGGGTGGTACATTGCATTTACAAATTAGTTAATTGTTTTTTTGTTTAAGATCAATTTGCAATAAGAGATGTCGTCATTTTAATTATAAATTTAAAAAGATAAGTAGATCACATTATAAAATGCTCCTTGTGTTCCTTTCTAATTAGTTACTCCATCCATTTCAAAATAAGTGAATAATGAGGTAATGCACACCCAATAAAAAAATAATTAGGACATGAATCGAACATCACTTTCCATTTTTTTCCTTTTAGTTATTCTCAAATTATTTTTGAAAATATTAATAATTCAAAATAAAATCATAAATATGAACAATTAACTCTCTTGAAATTAAGATGAGATGAGGGGGGGAAATGGAAAAATATTCCAACAATTCTCTTGAACTTTGAACAATTCACTTATTTTGAACTATGAAAAAAAATTCAACAAATCACTTATTTTAAAATGGAACGGAGTATTTAATTTCTTAAATTGATTTTAAATAAGTGATTTCTAAGAATTGGAGAAGACGTTATCTTTTTATTCTTCCCCAAAGTTACGATTACTTCTTAAATGATTGACAAATAAGTTTCTACAAAAGGCTTGACAATTTCATATGAATAAATTTTAGAAGAAATAAAAGATTTAATATAGTCAATGATATTTTACTTCCAAAGTGATTTTTTTCTTGTACAAAAGGCTAAAACAATCACATAAGAAAGAATAGAGGGTGTAATTTATTGGATAAAAAATAAGTTTGCTTGGGACAGAGTGGGAAAATAATTTTTTAAATGGGTACTTGAACACTAAATTTATGAAAAAAAAAATTAAAATAGTATTTGTTTCAAGTTGAGAAAACAAGAAAAACAGGAAAATCTTTTTTTTTTTTTCTTCTCTTAACAAAAACACCAAAAAGCATTTAGCTTTCTAAAAAACACCATCTTTGTCTCCTAGTGATTCAAAAAAAGGATTTGGAGCAATACTTTCAGTTCGTAATTTAATCCGCTGCAACAAGATACATAAATTTTATATTTGTTGGGTTATGAAGGTTGATTAGGGCGTCATGCGGAAGCTTACAATTTGCAAATCATATAGTTGATAAATCAGATAACAAAAACTTATACTAAAACTCAAAATATTATTATATCAAAACTAATATAAAAAAAAACATTGAAACTTTAGAGAGAATAAATCTCCCCATAAACAAGACTCTTAAACGACTACATTGTGGATACTATTGTTCTTTTTTTTTTATATGAGAAGAGGGGTCTTCAATTTATAGAGTTCCAAATTTTTCTTTCAGGGAAAGAATAACTCAAATATGGAAGAATATTATATTTTCCTTTCAGGAAAAGTAAAAACATTTATGGTAATGTTTTGTCTTTTCTTTTAGAAAAAATAAACTTCAAATAAGGAAAGAAATTCAGGACAAAACCCTAACAATATTGTATCTTGTTTATATAAATTATTGCATTGTTATTTTTGATAACTCAAGAAAAGACAATTTTTTTCTTCCTATTATCACCTTAATTTATTAACATTGAGTTAATATATTTGAAAAATATAGTGAGTAAAAATGTTTAAGACTCATCAATTAATCAGGATAAAATAATAAACTCACTATACTAATTATTTTTAATAGGCGTGTCAAATCAAAATTTAACAAGTAAAAAGCGACGGAAGGAGTATTAGATATTGAATAATATTTAATATTAAAGGTAAAATAAACACAAAATAATAAATTATCTCTCGATTTTGAAAGTAAATAAGTACTATTAAATAATTATTTTTAATATAATGAACAAGTAAAAATGAACGAAACACGATATGAGGTATTTGTTGTGGGGTCAAAGGAAAAAGGAGTATGAAGTCAAAATTTAAGAACGTGAATGGCATTGACGGGAAAAAAAGAAGCGGCCGTGTTGCATTGTTAACAAACACGTGTGCACAGTTAGCACACGTGCACATTTTATTAAATAATTATCTCAATCCGTGTTTCCCCACAGCTGTCACAGCTATTGACATGGCACCAACAATTCTTTTTTAATTATAATTTTGGTTTTATCTTTAATCAAGTAGGAGTATTAATTAATCTAATTTAATTTTGACACCCAAATTAGACAATTATCTAAATTGGAATATTAATGACATAACAACATGGCGATATTGAGTTTCTAAAAGATAATGAATCAGTGTGTCGATTGAGTAAATATACTTAATAGTATAAAGTTTCTTTCTTTTAGACTTAAGGTAATATTATTGCTTATGAGTGATCTTAATTTATTTTTCAAATGTACTAATAAAATTAAGTTTATTAAAGTATGATAAGATTATCATATTTTTGTACTACGTATATACTTAATATAATCAGGAAATAATTAATATTAATACCATATAATAGAGAAATTGTCTAAATTTGTCCTTGTGATTAAGAGTTTGGTTCAACCATAAGGACGGGTGTATCAACTTTGATTAGTAGAGGATAAACTAGACCATTTCATGTACTACCCCTGTTCATTTTAGATTTCCCGTGCATTAAAAAATTAAGAGTCCGTTTGAATTGACTTAAAAAATAATTTTTAAATCAAAAATAAAAAGTTAAACTTAAATGACTTTTAAATTAAAAAATTTAATTTATTTTAAGTTATTTTTAACCTTGTCAAATACTTCCTAACTTATTTTAAGTCATTTTTGACTTATTATAAGTTATTTTTATATATTGCCAAACACTTCCAAAAGTCATTAAAAATAGGTTTGACCAACTTATAAGCTCATCCAAACTCCCTCTAAGTAAGTTTACTATTCTACCCTGATTTAATATTTTTTGAGTCAAGTTTTCAATCAATGAACATGAATTAATTTGTTTTGATTAATTAATTAAACCAATGGACATGAATTATTTACTTAGTTTGATTTTTTTATGTTGGTCAGATGCATACTTTCAAGGCTAATAACATTCAAAGGTAAAATAGAAAGAATAATGTTATTTACACATTGATTTTGTGAAATGACAAATATAAAGGATCGTCAATTTTTAATAAGGATGACATAGGATGGACAAATTTGCTTTAATGCTCCTTATTTTATTTTATTTTTATAATTACACAAGTGGGAAGTGATTTTTAGGAATAAAATATATTAGGTCATGACTAATGAGATAGATTTTAATTCTATTTGGAAACTGTCACACGTTATTGTCATGTCTAGGTGCGAAAATCATCCCTAAATTAGGATGTAAATAATGGCCTGATAAATGAGGTTACTAATATTGTAACTAAAAAATACACTATTTTGTTATTAAAAAATATTTAGTGATTATTATCATAAATACTTTAATTGAGTTTATAGTGAAAAAATATTAGTATTTCTACGTAAAAACATTTTAAAAAATCATTATAAATATAGTATAGCAAGTGGTGGTTAATTGGTTAGATATGATATTGACCCATCAATAGAGGAGAATGCTATGCTCTGATATCAAGTTTGTTAGTACCTAATACTTTTAGGATCGTTTGGTACAAAAATAGTAACGCAACAATTTGTGGTTATCAAATTTTTTCAAAATGCTTTCAAGTATATTGTTCTCACATATATGCTTTTCAAGAAAATACTTTGGTAGAACAGAACTATTTTTATAGCTTCTAAAAAACATCTCAGGTTATTTTTCAAAAGCTCTTATTTTTTCATAAAAACTTAATCGAACATTTTATTTTTTATAATTAAAAAAAACACTTTTAACCTTCTGAAAACTTTGCTAAACAAACTAAAAGAAAACATTATTAATTCAAGTAATCATAAGGTGGGACAAGGTATTGCACCTTAATTTTTTGTTTTTTCTTGAACTTATATAATATATAGTGGATAAAAATGAAATAAACTTTTTTCCATGTTCTAATGACTGATGATTATGACATATAGCTAAAAAGTAGTTTATATTAGTCACTGTACTTATTACAAAAAGTTAAGTTAGCTGAATCTGTCACTGGAATTAGTTGTGACTTGTGATTTGATCTAAGATTAATATTATGTGATTATCTCTCTCAATAGTTTACACAGGGGGAAATCTTATCTAGTAATTGCATATTATAAAGTTCTAATTAACTATGAAATTTGTATTTTAATATAATGTCGATGGTCCCTCATCATTCATCTCTTGGAGGATTGCTTGTTTATTCGAGAGAAATACTGAAAACACTCTAAAATTTGGCGTGAATTATTAGTTTTATCTCTAAATTATTGACAGGCGTAAAAACACTCAATTACTTAATTAACTGAACTTAAATACACCCCTGATCGTGCAACATGAGTGAAATGTGGCCATAAATCTCCCTAAGTTTACCCATTTGGCCATAGATTTTCCAAGTAATATTTGGAGAAAAATTTGGCAAATAGTATTTGTCTATACAATTTTTCATTATTTGGCAAATATCCCAAATTCCCAAATACTAGTTTTTTCTAGTATTTGGGCCAAATCTCATTATTTGAGATCTTTTAAAAATTGAAATTTTACACCAAACTTTTAGCTTTTACAAAAACACCCTCTATAGTAGTTGTTTGTGTTGTATTACGTATTTTTTTACGTGAACACCAAAGTAGTGATGAAATATTCAATGAATATGAAAGTGATGATATGGTTGTTGATGAAAATGATGAACAATCGGCTCAAGGTAACAAAGTCATGTGCTTTGTCTACTTCAAGATGTAAGGAATGATGCTTGTTGCACTCACTCCAAACTACCACATTGCTCCAGTGTCATGGACACTACTTGTTATTTGTTGCAACGAAGATCCAATTGACTTGTAATACAAACTTATGGTTAGGTTTGATAGTTTTTAAAACTTATGAGTATAAATCATATTTTTCTAAAAATGTGAAATATGTTTTCCAAATACTATGGTCAAACACATGGTGAAATTTCACCCAAATAATATTTGCCAAGAATATTTGGAAATTTTTGGCCAAACTCTAGCTTAGGGTGTTTTCTGCACTTCTCTTGGTTTTTTTTTATTAAGAGCTTCATGCTCCTACAAGGGTTTGAAACCACTTGTTATGTCATGTGGCAGATCGGGGGTATATCGAGGGTGTATCTAAGTTTAATTTGTCAAGTAGATGGGTGACTTTAAGGCTGTCAATAATTCTAGGACGAAACTAATAATTTGCATTCAGTTCAAAGGTGTTTTCACTTCTCTCTGTTTATTTTGAATATTAATTTCTACATGTGTAAGGTGTTAGTACGATATAATTGAAATGTTTCGAGAGTTAAATAAGGTAATCTTAGGCTGTAATTTTTTAATAACTTTTAGATCTTTTAAATTAAGTATTTTGACTTGTAGTACTTTTTTCATAGTTTTCGAAGATAGAAATCTTATTTCACAAAATATTAAAAGATTCTATATCCAAACTACGACCAAAATTAAGGAGTATTGAATCTGAGAAGTAATAAGTATCACATAAATTATAAAAGGAAAAATAATTGCATCGTGAGAGTGATTAGTGTCTGATTATTGGCTCAGAATCCATATTCACGTACCATAAAATTGTCATTAACGATTACACCAATATTCAGTGAACAAATTTGTTTATAAATGCTGTGTATTTTGTCTAATAATTGATAATGACTTCATCTGGATTTTGGGACAAGGATTAACTCAAAGTTACTAATAATTACAAAAATTGTAGTCATGCTAGGGTTACAAAGATAATCCCATGATGTTGATATTGTTGCTAGCTAGCAAATGATTTTAGCGCATAACAACAATATATAAATAATTTAATTATGTCCCTCTTATTTCAACTACATACGTAACTTTAAAATAATTAAATACTAGATAAGATGGAGTAATTATATAAAATGATCATTGAATTAAAATTTCTTATCCAAAATAACCTAATTATCAAATCACGCTTCTTCTTCTTCTTCTCTTCCTTTAGGCATTTTACTTTACTTTTTAGAGGAGATTTGAGTTGGTCGGAATTAAAAAACTCTGCCAACAATTTATGTTTAATAATTTTATCTTAGACTAATTGAAATTAACATTTAACATTTGAAACATCTATGATATATCAATTTTCGTTCTTCATTTGCAATTATATTATTCATTTTTTTATATTTTAAACTCTAATTGTTAATCATATGTATTTTCTTTTATCTTTTTTTTCTTCCCTTAATGATCCTTGCTTAGTTATATAATTATTATTATCCCTTCTTTACTTTTTGAATATATTTTATTTTTATTTTTTGCCAATTTTTATTTTTTTTAACTTTACTAACTTTTTCCTTGTTACCTTCTTATTTAACTACCTAACATAAATACAGTGAAAAAATAAGTCTCACTTCAAACTTGTATTTTCATCAAAAAGTGAGTTATAAATTTAATTCATTAGTTTCCTTTTTTTTAAATAAAATATATATTATGATGAATTGAAACAAAATAGATTATTCAATGGTATATTGAATCAAATTGATAGAAAAAAAAACAAATAAAATATTAATGAACTCAAAGTACTTTTATTTTAAGATAAGAAGTATTTATTTTTCACCCCAAGAATAGTTTTACTCTTGCTATGTACAATAATTTTAACTTTAAAATTATCATTTTATTCTTAATGAGATGATTTATAGTATTCTAAATATATGTGAATTTTTTAAAATAAAATGTTTCAAGTGTTTTTCTTTCTTAAACTTATGTCTAAAAAAACGATGTCATACAAATTGAGATAAAAGAACACAGTTAATTACAATATTCATAATATTATAGTTCTATAATTTTTAGAAGTTATATTCAAAGTACGTGCAAAAAAAATAATTTTTAACATTTATGGAATTTTTACATTATATATTGTATATTAAATTATACCATATGATAATAATTAAAGAAAAATACAATTTCCATGAAAAAGAAAATCAAAAGGTTCTCTTCGTGAAACTAACAGAAGCATTTTGAAAAAAAAATAATATGTTGCATTGCTAACTTTATGATGTACTTTTTTGTCTGCAAAAGAAAATGTGCACACGGCAGAGCAATTGGTATAACATAATTAAAGCATGAAGTCTAAAATAAGAGGCCTTAAATGACCAAAATACCCCTTGATTCAATCTTAATCCCTGGAAGCGACGGTCTCGTGTGTGCTTCCTTTCCAACTCCCTCTTATTAAATTAAAAAAAACTAG
The DNA here is from genome assembly GCA_036250505.1 of Solanum acaule. Classification (NCBI taxonomy): domain Eukaryota; kingdom Viridiplantae; phylum Streptophyta; class Magnoliopsida; order Solanales; family Solanaceae; genus Solanum; species Solanum acaule. Next base: position 11,533 of record JAJOOR010000162.1, read on the forward strand.
TTACGAATTTATTTAAAAATTTATTTTTTAAATGATATTAATTAAATGTTATGAAATTAACTCATTAAGTATAAAATAAAAAAAATTCAATGGTGTTGATTAAATAATTTAAAATTTTTACTTTGAAATAAATTATAATATATATTTATGTGTAGTAAATCATCTCTTTTTTCTTTTTACGAGTAGAGGTCTATTAAGATGTTCTTAATTATTTTTCATCATCAATCGTTAATATTTTTTACTGATATTTAAAATAATAAAAGATACTACAACTAAAAATAACTGAAGCGAGTTTATACATACAGTAATTATAAACATGAAGTTTGTGGCAAAATTACTAAATTCTTTGCCAATTCTGTTTTCAAGAATGAAAATCTCTGTTACTCTGCCTTTGCGAAGATTTCTTTAAAATATCAAAATAGTTAGTACCAAATTTTTAAAACAAACTGGAAAATGAAATCTTGTCTTAAAATCCATATTTAATATTTAATGACACATATTTTGTCATTATTAAATGCCCATCTTTGCTTCTCCTGATTGGTCATTATCCTTTTCAGAGATTTATTTGTGTTAGTCTTCTTCAATTCCACATGTCAAGTTAGCCTCAATAGCTGAAGCATATGAACTTCAGCGGCGTGTAAGCAGAAGCACGTGAAATGACCAGACTGTCCCATGATGAAACAGACATGTCGACGGTGAGGAGCTTAAACTCCCACGAGAAAAGAAGAGAACATACGTAACTTTAAAATAATTAAATAGTACTTACTAGATAAGATGGAGTAATTATAAGCATTAACGATCATCATTACATATATTTCGGAAAAACTATCTAATTATACAATTATATTACTTCTATTTTTTTCTGTATAGAGTTGGAGAGAACTTACGTATTGTCTCACTTATTAATAATTTCATATCAGATTTCAAGTTATATACTTTTACTATCACATACACTAAGATAGGAAGAGAGGCGAGCGAGAGGGTCAAATATATACATGTGAATCCACTTGGCTATAATTTATCCTAAACAAATCACATCAAAATTTGACCCTATGTGTATCTTATAGGTTAGAAACATGTATTCAAAGTTCAAATTCTGATAAGTTCGTAATATTAAAAACTTGTGTGAAAGAAAAATAATTTACTCCTAATTCAATGGGATTTGTGTTGTTATTGTCCTATCATTTTTTGGAAAGCACATTTGTATTGCAAATTAGTTCGCATTAAGTACCCCTTAATTAATAATATAAGTTATACGCGCTAGTCTCCATTAGAACCTATATATGAGGTTTTACAACTTATTAAGATTACTTTGAATATTTGGCATAATACATTAACATGACCCTTAATTTGGTTTTAGTGGACAACTATGCCCTCCAACTTTGAGTATGCACAAGTAGGCACTTAAACTTGTATAAAATTGAATAAGTAGACACATGAGTCCTACATGGCATAATACATGTAGGACGCCACGTAGGACACAAAATTTCCACGTAGGGTGCCATGTAGGATGGATGTGCCTATTTGTTCAATTTTATACGAGTTTAAGTGTCTACTTGTACACATTCAAAGTTAAAGGTCATAGTTGCCAGCTAACGCCAAGTTAAGGGTCATGTTTATGTATTATGCCTATAATTAAAGAAGATTTATTTTAAATGATTAACTTATTTGCGTAATGAGTATTTCAAGATTAAAAAAATTAAACTGAAAATATTTAATCAAAACATTTATCATGTGTACAAAGCAATAATTCGAATATCTTAATAAAGAGACGCGTATATATATCACTTTCTAGTTTGGCTGCATGATTTGATACAATTAGCTCAATGTGGTCCTTATGTAAATCTTCTTGTCAGTTTCTTAATTGATACTATAGTTGATTAAATTGATTTTTTTTTTAATATAGATGCAGAAAAAATGTATAATCAAATCTGATATCTTACAATCATGTATAATTAGATACTATTTAAATTTATCCATGAATTCGACCACAAAACGAATATTTCTGAGACGTTACAGATTAAAAGGATCCTCTTTAAAAACACTGATCAAAATGGACACTTTGTTTATTATGGACGAACTGTGATAAACAAAGTTAATTTTTGTTAATTCACCCCAAAACTTAAAAAGGAAATACATTATAAAAATTTTAAAGGTAATTTGCCAATAAATAGTACAATTCTTTTGAAACGAATATTTCTAAATGCAAAAAGCATTTAATCAAAAGAATTTAAGATGAGAGTATTAGTCGCTGGCTCTATAAGAAAATTTCAATTAATTGAGGAAGCTTCAAATTTAGCAACAAACCGAAGAAAATACATATATAAATTTCTTGAACAAGCAAACTAAATTTTAAAATGGGATAATTAGATAAAATGATCATTGAATTAAAATTTCTTATCCAAAATAAAATAATTATCAAATCACGCTTCTTCTTCTTCTTCTCTTCCTTTAGGCATTTTACTTTTCTTTGTAGAGGAGATTTGAGTTGGGCGGAATTAAAAAACTCTGCCATTAAAGCCCTTTAAATCTCAATTTTATCATTCGACGTGTGACAATTGTGAATAATATATCAAAAAATTCAAAATATCAAGAAGAGTTCAAATTGAAAATTTGAGATTGTTTAGAGGAGTTCATATATATATATATATGATACATAATTGCATATCATATATACACAGTTATATACTACTTAATTATAAAATATCGATACACAATATATGATTATTTTTGTTAATTTTTTTTTGTTATGTAAGAAGCCATTAAAAAATTTCATTGTTTTAATTAGATATACTTGTAGTGGTAGGTTGTTGATGAAAGTGGTGGAAATATATATATTTATAATGTTGACAAGGACGAGCATAGATATTTCTACCGGTAAATAAAAATAAAAAATATTAAAAGGGAGTATTTATTATTTTTTGAAATTATATAGAAAAAAAGAAGAATAAAATATAAACATGATGCAATCTTTAACAAGTTTGGTTGCATTTGGGTGTGTTTGGCAGCACAGAAAATGACTAGAACGAAAATATTTTACGTTGTTTGATACGATAGAAGTTAATTTCTATGAATTTTTTTTTTTTTTTTTTAAATACTGCATTAAATGATATTCTAAAAAAAATATTTTCTTTAAAAATATGATTGGTATTGTACCAAACACACCCAATTTTCTTTAGTTATTTTCTTGGAAACGTAGAGTTGCTAGCTCTGCCAATAAAACATTACATTTGTTGAACTACGTTGAAAATATAGTAGTAGTACTTTTTAGAACTAAAATCCACTAAGATATATATATTTTTGTCAATAAATAAAGTGTTAAAATAAATTATATTATAGATGAAAACTATTTAAAAAGAAGTTGTTGAAGGCACATGGAATAATTGTTCATAAGACTTGGGAGTTGAGATAAAGGAAACAAGTGTCACCGCCCCATTTTGTTTGATCCAACCAATGGTTAGCGGACAACGGGATCGACAAAAGTTGTGATAGAGTGGTAAGTCTTATTCATTCTTAAAACCTTTGACATATGACTTTCGAATCGAAGTCGAATAGTTAGATTGTAAAAAATAATAATGATAGAGTGCTAAGTCTCGTTCATCCTTGATCTTGATATATGACTTTTAAATAGAAGCCGAATTTAGTTAGATCGTTATGAAAATCAAATATCCGCGAGTGGAAAATAAAAAAAAATGGATGATGTGTTTTAGGTCAATTAAATTAGGACAATAATTAATAAATTATAGTTATAAAGTATATAAACAATACTCCTAAAATTAATCACTATTTTCCTACTGAACTGAAAAATGTTTCATTGCTATTTCCGTGTATATTTTTTTTGAACAAGTCAATTTATTTGGGATCTTGCAAATCCACTCTTTTTCTTATTCAAAGATTAGTTCCCTGACTCAATGTTTTCACATCGAGAAATAATTGTAGGTGACGAGATGATTTTGATTGAATAGACGAGAAAAGAAAAAATTAAGAAGTTTCCACTATTTCAGTAAGAAATCATATTTCACCATGCATTTTCTGAACGAGTTAATTCAATTGAACATGAATGAAAAAATTATATTTTATAATAGAAATTTTCTATTGATTTATGATAGACAGAAATCTTTATTTCTAACATTGAAATTATATAATTATTGCTAATGTAAATAAAGAAATATCTAACAATTATTAAAACCAAACCAAACACCCCAAAAAAATGAAAGAATAATGTTTGGCTCCACTTATAATAGTAAAGTAATTATGTGTGTGTACGACATTAATATGCAAGAAAATCTAATGAATACTAATAATTTGAGGTTGAATTGACATGTGTTATTACGTTAGATCATTCATTATTTCATTTAATCATTATATTATATAGTGGAAAATGACATTACAAGTTTGGTAAATCCACTCTGGATAAATTCAAAAACTAGTCTAGCCAATTAGGGTTTGACAACATATACATGAGGCCCCACACTACTCTGTTGGGGGGGGGGGGGTAGGTGTATAAAAATAGAAAACTTTTGGTAAAATTATAATAAGTGGAGAATATATATTGTGGAGCCAGCAAAATCTTCTACAAAAATTATAATAAGTGGGAGCCAACATCCTTTAGAAAAAAGGATTTTTAGGGTAAAATCAAATTTTGGATTTTGGTTTTATTGGTTGTTAGATATTTCTCTATTTTCATATAGTGTAAGTAAAAATTATTATTTTTGTCTCAAATTAATTGATTTAAAAGCACGCACTTCATTTTTATTATTTTTCATTTGGAGTTAGATTTTCATATTGGAGTGTTTTTCCCAAAACCTACGCTCAAATAATTTGATATTAAATGGAGTTTGGTCAAAAACCATTTATAGACACTACCTTTGAGAGGAGAATTTTTATAAACTACATAAGTTTATCTAAATATGAATTTGATGGAAATCATTTTTGACTTTTAATTATTTTTTTCTGATTGATTAATTTCACACCACTTCTGGACATAAAGAATATAAATGACACAATTCTATGCTTTTTGGAATAAAAACATTTTCTTTTTCGAATTTTAAAGTAGAGATTACCTTATTTAGAAATTTGAGAAATAAAACATTAACAAACACAAAAGGCTTGAAAGAAAAATATATTTTAAAAAAAGAGACAATAACAAAACATATTTACAATAATAACAAATCCAATATAATTTTATGAGTGAAAAGATAAATTTATATCGATCTTATTTGTATTATTATTTTTCACGTATTTAGTTCGAATAAATTCCATTGTTTCATGTCTTTGCACTTTTTCAAAGGAAGTGACTTAGAATTGACTTTTGTGTGAACTTAGGATTCTAACTATTTAAATTGATGCTTTTCAGACTTGTGAAAATAAACTTAATATTTTCCAAAATCTATTCAATCTATGAAATGATTAGTTATAATAGGTTCAAATTTGTAAGAGTTAAAATAACAAATTGATTGATCCCACTAGAAGCTTCTTTCTTCAAAACAAAGGTCAACTCCCCATCTTTGATTCAATATACTTAATAAGAAAATTGACCAAGTAAAAGTCCTACTAATAATTTTGTTTTTCATAGTTTCTTGGAAGGTTTCCACAGTATTTTGGGGGGCAAGTTTCATGTCATTCTATGAGTGCACTAGTTTAATTTTCAAAGTTCTAATCATTCTATTTGTGTTACAAATTAGATGCCTTTCACATGCATGCATTTACACTTGTCAAACTAATTATGGATGGTCAAATTTATTCATCTAGTAGTTTAAGGGAATTTGTGATCTTATCGTGAGCATAACGTTTTGTATTTGTCGTTATTTTTAAAAATAATAACAATATCATACTTAATATAATTTTATAAGTGAACAAATGGAGTTTAGAGAGAATGGGATATATGCAATCCGTATCTCTGTCTTCATAAAGTAGAGAAGATGTCTCCAATAGACACATGGCACAAGAAAATTATTTTTCATAACAATTTCAAAAAAATGAAGATTTAAGTGCTTGGATGAAAATATTGAAGAAATTAAAATAAAGCGTAATTAGTGCCGGCAAAATGAGCTCATATTTTGGTAACCCGTCAAACTCCCCCATATTTAATGGGTTGGGTGAGTGACTTTTTACATGGGTAAAATATGGGTTGATACCCATATTCAACCTATAACAATATGGGTAAAATATGGGTAATATGGGTAAAATATGGATTAGCCAAATGAGTTAAGCCTCTAACTTTTATTCGCTCAAAATTCATGATATTACCAAATATATTGTAACTTTTCTCTTCCTTTTTATGTTCTTCTATAAAACTAATAATTTTTCTCTATAATTGAAAATGTGAAGTTTTTGGCCCTCCAAAAATATCTATTTTAAATGTACATTTCTTTCGTTAATTCTAATTATATTTTTTTTTATTTGTTTAATTTTATATTGGATAATAAATAATAGTGTAAAATAAGCAAATCATGTACTAGTATTGACATTGTTTGTGTTTAGTGAGGAGGCTACCTAACATACAGGTGACTGCCCTGGTTGTGATTTCTTCCTTGGGTAGGCCATCCGTGAGTGATAGAACACAGGGAAAGAAAGTCGTATAAGGACGAGGCGGACTCTGCCATCTCTTTCTGTTCGCTTCCAGAGGTGCTTAAGTGGTCATTATCCGGGTGAAGGGATGGGC
>JAJOOR010000163.1:0-15888 GCA_036250505.1 Solanum acaule
GCACCTCCATTACCAAATCCAGCACCAGCATTAGCAAAAATTGAAATTAAAACATGTTCTTTCATGCTAAAAGGACCTGGATTAAGCGAAAATTCGCTTAATCCAAATCCTGGCAAATGAAACTTCCTCGTCGGAAGAACTTTTGCCAGGAGTTTACCTAATGGTAACGACGCAACCTGTGCAGTAATCATACTGATTATAAGTGGATTTTGCCTGTAACTAAAGAAAATGTTGATAAATGACATTAATCCACAAAAAATAATCCCCAAAAACCACATTCGAAATGTCCATACTGGAACTGATGGATCGTCATTTGTTGGTACTGTTAAACGAACTTGTTCTATAGGGGACTCGTCCTCGTCATCAAATATCTCGCAAATTTCTACTTCTTCAATCTTTTTTTCCATGGAGAAATATTATTGGAAAAAATATTTATTTTATTTTTTGTTTGGAATTTGAATGGTTAGTGTTATGATATGAAGATACTTTATATAGACATTATAAGAGAAATTTAAGAAATCTGTACTTAATTAATGATTTTCCCAAAATGGTTTTGGTAATGTTTCTTGACGTGAAAATGGGATGAATTCATGGATACATGCAATTTAATCTTATTACTATTAGCAATACATTGCCAGCTAGATGATTATTAAGCAAACAAAGTAAAATCTTCGTACAGAAATTTATTTATTTACTTGAATCGTTTTTGACATTTTATTTCTCTTTATCATGACATTTACGACGTGTGAAACCATTTTTTCTTACATTTCTTTTAATTTTATTTTGATATAATTTTGGACAAAATAATAGGATAATTATTTTGTTGATTTTCTAAATTATAGTAGGTGATTAGACAGGATATGATACAACTTCATATTATCGAGATATGACTCTAGATAGGAAAGAGTGAATGTTGTGTATTAGGGTAGAAAGTTAGTAGGGACAGAGTGTTTAGGCTTGTCAAAGTTAATTGGCATATCTGAATTTTCGTAAGTCAATTGAGTTCAGTTTCAAAGTAAAACCGTATCCAATCAACTCAATATTTCATATTTAAAATTTAAATATAAAAATTATATGATAAAATACTATAAAATATTAATTATCTCATGTTAATTACATTAGTCAAAATTCACATAATTTTGACTCAAATAAATAATCACAACTATTGTAAGAGAGTGTAGTAATTTTGGAATGTATTTATTGATCTTATATACTCCTTTATGGACATTTTGGATACATATCTACGTGGCCATAAGATTACATATTTATATTTATTAAGTATTACTTTCATTGCTTACGTACCAATTTTCAGTCAACAGGGATAATTCTCGTACTACAATTGAAGGAATCCAAAATTAAGATCTCTTTGTCATTTTTATAAAATAAATAAATAAAAATAGTCTTTTCAAATTTCTTGTGTGTAAAATGAAAATTATTTATAAAAAGATCCAAAGATTTTAAAAAATATAAATGGTCTAGAAAAATCAAGTATCCGCCTATTGAAGTTGATGATCTCTTTCATATATATCCATTTTGATACAATTTTGGACAAAGATAAAGAAAAACAATGCAACGTTATAGGATAATGTCAGTTGAATTCTAAATTATAGCCAGGGGCGGATCCACGTGGGTTCCAGGGTTTACCCGATCTCCCTCGGAAAAAAATTACATAGTATATATAAGATAATCTTCTGTATTTATATGGATAGATATATTTTGAGCCCCCTCAATGACAAGGAGAAACTGATAGTCCAACGGTTGGTCCCCTTGAAATTAAGCTTCATATCGAGGGTTTCGAATCCCTATGTTGACGTTTTATTTTTTTCTTTTTTAGTTTCAGTTTCGTTTTTCACGTTTTTTTTAGTTTTTTATTTTATAAAACATGCTAAAAGTGTGATTTTAAACCCAAAAAAATTCAAGGATCTGCCGGACCGCCACTAAAACTATATACTACTACTTTCTTGAAATTTTGTTTTGTTGGCTTATATACACGTTTATACTTTTATTTTCGAACCCCCTGAACGAAAATTCTGAATCTACCACTGATTATAGCTGTTGAAGATTCAAGTGTATTACTCCCTCCGTCCCATTTTATATGTCACATTTTTATTTTGCACTTGCATTAAGAAATTATGTAACTTTACTGTTCTACCTTTATTTAATGTTTTCTTAAGTCAACTTTATAATAAATGATGAATAGATTTTCAAGATTAATTAACTACTCTATCAAGGGTATAATAGGCAAAATATGGTAATTTATGCATAAATTTTATAAAATGATAAGTATTGTGGTCCAACTATTTATAGAAATGAATGACATATAAAATGGGACGGTGAAAGTATAATTTGGGACAGAGCAAGTATATTAATTTTGTAGTATCAATCTTGTTATATATATATATATATATGTGTACATTTTCCCTTCAATTACTAGCTGGTCTAATAAATTGTAAATCATTTATTGTTTGGAGCACATCTAAATATACCAAATTTGTTACCGAAATGATAATCCGCAGTATTAGGATGGACAAAGTCAACTATGGCCATAAAAGGATGAGTTCACATTGCCATTTATTACGTATCTCTGTTCACTTTTACTTGTCATAATTTCACTTAATACACTCATTAAAAATAATTAATGACATTGAACCAAATTATTTTCTATTAAATAATGTCTTGAAAAATAAGTATTTAATGCTGATGGTAAAATATAGAAAAAAAGTTATTGTCTTTTCTTGAAATGTTAAAAGTGATAAGTAAAAATAAAAATCTATTTAGAATTAAGTTACAAGTAAAAGTAAACTGAGGAAGTATTTTCTAATTTACTTTTACTATTAATTTGTCATTTCACAATGTATTTACCAAAATATCAAATTTATTATATTTAAAGAGTGCTCTAATAAAAAGGTATAAACAATTGGCACTAACGGACATTATAAAAGATAGAGACAGACCAAAAAAGTATAGGAAAAAGTAATTAAGCAAGATATGCTGCAACTTGATCTTACCAATGACATACTATAGGAGAGGTGGTACAACAAGGTTAGGTGATAGTTCTCATGTTTGTTATGTAATACTCTTCATTTCACATTATGTTGTTTTGTTTTATTGTTACTACTCTCATGTTGTATGTATTCTTTTTTGCAAACTTTTTGACATGATGCTTTATTTAAGCTCAAAATTTATTAAAAGCAATTTTTTTATCTTTACAAATAAGAGAAGTCTATGTATATTCTAGTTTTTTTTTTCAGATTCATTTGTAAAATATTGTAAAGGGTCATATAATAAAATTATCATTTTCTTTAGTGCTTCTTAAAGATATGCCAAATTAATACTTTCTCTGTCCAACAATACACGTTCACTATTGACTTTGCACACCTCTTAAGAAACTATAAATAAAACAATAATTTTACTATATCACCCTTTGAATATAATAAATACAATGTCTTGAAAAATGTAATAGAGAAATAACTACAATTAATTATAAGGGTAAATTAGAAACTAAAAGTGTAAAATTATCTATTGATTTCACAAAATAGATTAGTATTGTTGGATATCCTAAAATAATATAGTAGATAACTATTATTGGACGGAGAAAGTATTAAATAAGTAAAAGTGGAAGGAATTAGAGATAGCAATGGAGTGGGGCGAGTGTGGAGCGGAGCAGTTTTAGGCCTATACAGGGCGAGACGGGGGACATACTTGCGGGTACGAAGCGAATACAGGGCGGGTTGAAATAGATTTTTTCCAATTCTTAGTGAGGCGGTGCGGGTGCAGGTTTACAATGTAACCGTTGATACTATAGCCTAATCTTAAGCTCTAGCCTCTACTTTACTATGTAATTGTTGATGTTTTTTTTACCTTTTTGTTAGATTTGAATCTAAGCAGCAACTTATGTTAAAAATTTTATTGTGTTTAATAATTAGAATTTATAGATTGAATATTCAAAAAAATATTATATTCGAACGTTAAAATTAAATAATAAAGTGAAAGAAAATAAGAAAACTTGTGTGAGATAGGTTTATGTGGGGCAAATTAATATGAGACGAATTAAAAATAATAAATTAATTTATGCGAAGCAAAATGGATTAAAGTCTCCACAAATTTATGCGAATTTGCCCAGCAACCGGCCCGACTTGCCCCATTGAATAATATGCCAAATTAATACTCACTCCTTGTAAAAGTGTAAGGAAGGTATGTCAAATTAATACCGACTCCTTCCACTTTCACTTATTCCGTATAAATTGACATATCTTTAAGAAACAATAAAAAAATGAAAAATTTATTGTACCACCTTTTACAATATATTGAATACTCTCTTTGTCCATTTTTACTTCTTCTTATTATATCATCAATTCATTTAGAAAGTTAATATTTTTGAAAAATATAAAACTTTAATGAGTAAATTGATTTTGAAATTTTTTCACGTAGAAAGAATAAAATAGTAAATTTGTTATGTCAATTAGTATTTTTATAGTAGGTATGCCAAGTAAAAAATTGACAAATAAATAAAGATAATAAAACATAAGAAGACTTTACCTTTACCTTTTATTAATAAATAGACTCTCAGCTCGAATAAAACATGTCAAATATTTTTCATCCAGTGTGTCATATCCGAACGATTCACGAGGAGTAATGTTCTTTGAATTTTCTTAATAACACAACTTTTGTAATACCAGAATTTCAGGTTCATTAATTACTCCGTCAATAAAGGCCACTTAGTCAAACTGCAAGACTTTCAAACCTGTGGACTCTTTTAAACTACTTTCATTCTTCCCATATCACCCTTCAAAATCAAATCCCTATTTTACCCCTCTTTCTGAAGCATCAAACACATACACAACAGGGGCTTTTTTGGAATTCGAAACATGCTTTACATGCATGACCTTTTCTAGATTACTTGTTCAACACATGATACATAAAATTCAATTCAACAAAATACTATTAGCTATATTCAAAGTTAAACAAAAGACACCTTATTCAAATTGCTATAAATACCAAAACTCATCAATAACATTCTTCATCCACATTCATTAGCAAAAACTAGAGTACATATCTCATAGTAATCATTGAAATATTTCGAGTTGTAACCTTACTCTGTAGTTACAGTATTTTCCTATAGTTCTGCTCTAATCTCTGATTTGTTCGAGGATGACTAGTCGAAGAATAATTACTTTATTGATAATTCTTGCCATGTTTGTTGCTATAACGAGTACTCAAAACCATGTTGAGGCCACTAGAGTATTGTCACAAGATTTTTCTGGTGAAAATATTCATCTCACAACATTGCCATCGATATATGAGAAGGCGAAGAACAATTTGTCATTTTTGCTTGAGAGATTACCTTCAGGACCTAGCCCTAGAGGACCTGGTCATTAAAAATGGCTGAAAGGAGCAATAGATAATTAGCATAGCTTATAACATTTTTTTCCTTTTTATTTTTCTTTCTTTTGACTAGATATAGAAAATACAAGATATTAATTCCTTCTTCTTTTATTTATTGTTATATATTATATATACCTCATTTATTAATTCATCTTTCTTGTTTTTTTTCATTTTTTGGTGAAAGATCAAATGGACGGTGTTCTTGTAAGATTCAACTGTTACTGAAATGAAAATATTCTTTTTTTACTATATGGTTTACCTCACTTTCTAGGTATGGTTATGTTTAATTTAACGTATGGTCGGTGTTTAAGAGCTAACTATATTACTTCATCCGTTTCAATTTATATGATAATGTAGTTAATTGGATATAGAGTTTAATCAATTAAATGAAAACTTTTAAAATTTGTGATTTATAAATTATATTTGTGCATTTATAAAATATTTATCATCTTATGATCGGATTGCTCAAGGATTCACTAATTTTTCACAACAATCATGTGAAGCGCGAATATATTAATTAGTGTTGAAATTTTAATGGTTAACACATTTAGAAAGTAAGTATGATCTTTGAATCCCAGAAATTTAGCAAGTTGAAATTTCTCTTAAAATCGTTCAAAAGTTCAATTTATTGGGCTAAAGCTAACATGATATTGTGAGGATTTTTTAAAAACTTTAGCTAAAGCTATCTTTTAAAAAAATCAAAATAAAATATACTCGCATTAAAAAATAATATTTTGAACTAATTTAGAAATAATGACTATTTTTGCAATTATAGGTTTAAAAGGTGGTCGTCATCCCATGCTATTTTTGTCTTAGTAGGCGATACTGAACTTTTGACTTTGTTTATCTATGGGTAGATCTTTAAGTTTTGATTTTTGACTTAGTGGATTTATCCATGAAATAATTAAGAGTCAAAAATTTAATATCACTCATTTTTAAGATTGTTGAATGTAATTTCCTATCAAGTTGAAAGTTTAAGATTGTTGAATGTAATTTCCTATCAAGTTGAAAGTTTAAGAGCACACATTTTCAAAGTCACGATATGTAATTTCCCGTCAATAATGTGCTTCTAGTTTTAAATTGTGTAAAATTTAGGTATGAATATGATAAACAATGATTTAGTATTGCACATACATAACAAATATATGATACATATCCATATATATGTGTGACACTTTTTATGATTTGTTTTTGTCCTAATTTTCTCCATGTTTGTTTTGTTATGTCCATGTATGGATGGTTTATTGAGTTTACATTCTAACCATCTCTCTAACAGTAAAACACTTGTCTTTGTGTATGAAAAATTACCCCAATATTCACATGATTAACCTGTAAAAAACAAAGGACTGGAAAGAAAAAAATAAATGAAGTACTAGCTCTTGATTAACTTTAAATCATTAACTTGAGAGAGGAAACATTTAAATTCAAAATAAAGGAGTGATTACATGCATGATAAAAGGGAGAAAAAGGTGGAGTTGGATGATTAAAGTTATGTATCTGCAAAGAAGAGAATTTGAGAAAAAAGAAGGATTTTTGTAATTTTTTAAAAGGGAAAAAGGACGAATTTACCCCCGAACTTTGATAAATGGTACGACTATGCCCTCCGTTTTACTTTGGGTCCATCTCAGCCCCTGTCGTCCAATTATCAGTACACACATGCCCCTCTCACTAACGGCCTCCTCATCCTGTACACGTGTTTTAATCCTAATCAACTATCTGTTTAACCATTATTTTTAACCCATAAACTAACAACCCGCCCCATAAACCCATACCCACCCGATTTCCTCTAAAATATCCTAAATCAATTAAAAGATCCAAATCTTCCGGGTCTCTCCTTCCTCTCACAATAGAGTTGAAAAATGAGAATTAAGTAGTACTTTTATAGTACTGGTGAGAAATCTCACAACGGTGATGATGTTGATGCTGATGTTGTTGATGATGAGAAGTACTTTGATAGTACTGATGAGAATCCTTCTCAATCGAAGGAAGAAGCTGAATCAGCGTCATGGATCCTTCTGACGCCGAAAAAAGGGAATGATCAGATTTATTACTTGTTTAATGATATGGATTCGTATTTAGATATAGATCTAATGTCATGTGAGCAAAAATCGCATATTATTCATCATCAACAACATCAACACGGCCATTACAGCTCCGACGGAGTTGTGCCGGTGCTAAACAACAACAAAATAAGTATTCATTTACCAGGTCCAGTCGTTGATGGATTCCCTACCTACAAAATCGATTTCGCTGGATCTAAACCTTACATGTACAATTTCACCTCTCAATCCATTAGCCAAAGTGTATGCATCTGTATCTTCTCTCGTCTATTTCCTTCTTCCTCTTCTTTCACGTGAATCGATCTCATTTTGCTTTTGTTTAACTAATAGGTTTCATCATCATCTCTTGACGTCGGAGTTGTACCGGACCACAGTGCGATGACGGATGTATCAAACACTTTTGTGATGAACTCATCAGCCGGTGCTGGTACCGATGCCGATGCCGATGCCGATGTCGACGCTCTACCGAATGCAGTTTTCGGTTTAGACAGAGAAACAAGGATAATGAGGTATAGAGAGAAGAGAAAGAATAGAAAGTTCGAGAAGATGATTCGATATTCTTCTAAAGAAGCTTATGCTGAGACTCGACCCAGAATCAAAGGGAGATTCGCTAAACGTACTGAAATTGAAATCGATCCACTCATCGCCGCCGATGCATCATAGGGCGTCGTTCCATCGTTTTAGTTTTTATATCTATTTATTATCCCTTAGTTTTAAAAAAAATTGAAGAAAAAAACGAATTTTCTTTTTCTTTTTTCTTCTTCATGTTGTTGTTATTAGTGAGGAGGATCGTAACTATGTGTTTATATATCTAATTTTGTTTCCCATTTTGTGTAATTCAGTAGCTGTTTTTGTTGTAAGTTTAGCTCAAAACACTATTAAAAAAATAGAATTTGTAATGGATAAATTTTGTATTAAAATTGTATTTAATTTTGTTTAACAATGCATTATAGATAGGAACGAGAGACCCGGAAGATTCGGGTCTTTTAATTGACTTAGGATATTTTAGAGGGAATCGGGTGGGTATGGGTTTATGGGGCGGTTTGTTAGTTTATGGATTAAAAACAATGGTCAAACGGGTAGTTGATTAGGATTAAGACACTTGTACAGGATGAGGGGACCGTTAGTGAGAGGGGCATGTGTGTACCGATAATTGGACGGCAGGGATTGAGATGAACCTAAAGTATAACGGAGGACATAGACCTACCATTTATCAAAGTTCAGGGGTAAATTCGTCCTTTTCCCCTTTTTAAAATGGTAAGAAATAATAATAGAAAATAGGGTAAGAAAAAATGTGTAGTTACGTAATTTTTCTTAAAATTTACACGAGCCCACAAGCCTATACACCACCATAAGGACGGCCCATGACAGGTCGCTTTCCTCTTTGTTGAACATTTTTCACCTTGGAGGCCTCGCCGAGCAGATAAGAACTCCTCTTCTCAGTTCTCACTCACACTCCCCACTCTCCGTTACAGTCACTATGCTCTTCAATTAGGTATCTAAAACTTCTTATTTTTGGTTAAGTTTTGAATTTTTTCGTATTTGTGTTTTTGTGGAAGTAATTTTTTTCGAAGCATAAATTAGTGCATTATCAATTTTAAGTTATGGTTGAATTTTGTGATGATTATGTGGTTTCTCAAAAAAAAAAAAAGTACTATTTGTCACTATCTTGTGTAGGGTTTTTAATGATGAGATGGCAGTCATGAAAAAAACTGATAGTTGTAAAGTAATGTTTAGTTTAATCTGTCATTTGAACATTTATGGTGTCAAATTTAAGTTTTTCTTGATTTGAATAAGAAAAGTTCACATTTTGATTTCGTTGTTTTTTTCTCATTAGCAGTTAGATTATAAATGGCTATTTTGATTCAGTTGGACCTGGTTGTTGATATTGCTTCTTGTTTGTTTTGTGCATCCTAATGCACTGTATTTTCTTTTGTAGTGTCCAAACTATGAAGTTATTTCAAGTACCCTTTTTCTACATTTGACAAATAAACTGAGTGTTTCTGGCCTTGTTTTGTTTTTGAAGTTTTTCTTGCGCCATCCTTCGATTTTTCATCAATGTTGTAGAAACAATACTGCCTCAGTAGCAGCTATAATTTTATATTTATTTTTGTCCCTCACACCAGGCGACCCCTAAGTGATATGGATGAATAACTAGGACATTATTGTTAAATCCTGCGATTTCTTAAAATAATTCTTCCCTTAATATTGGTGAAGGGCGTGCACCACTTTTGCTTCTGGCTTTTTAAGGACTAGGATAATTTCACCTTTTTTTTACGATCATAGGGACTAGTTTGAATGTGAAACCACTCTCTTTTAATGGACAATGGGTAGCATTGGTACACTTAATGGTATGATACTAGTATTTTTACCCAAACTTGCAAATGACTGTAGTTTATACATTTTGAAAACCCCGAGGCTTCTGTTAGTGAAAACATTATGAATGGGTTTGTCTTGGTCATCAGTTCATGAAGTTGTACTACATGGATACATAAATTTCTTCTTATGAATAACAACAAACTTCCAACTTTTGAATTTGATAGTCAATCATGTGTATAAGTATTTTCTTTGTTTAAAATTTACATTGAAATGTTTGGTTCAGATAGTTCTTTGCGGAGTTTATGGAGATCCTTCTATTTTCATCTTGGTCTTTAACCTGCATTCTAGTGCATTTATGGTGCTATGTGCTTTTCTTCTTTGTAGATCTTCTCGGAGGACTTGAATATGATCCTAAATGGATGCTACTTGAGTTCTGGGGGTATTTGTAAACCTTACAAAGCATGTAACTCCAAGTCCTACCGATCTGCATCATCATGCACCCCTCTGCCGCTTTCCAAGGTTATAGTCACATGTGTTAAACGTTCACCAGCACCTCATCAGTATCCAGCATCCTGCTCCAAAGGTGTGTGAAATCTTGATGGTGATCTTTTTGCATGTCATTATTTTCATTCTGCATTTTTATGTTAGTTCTGCTTAGCTCCATTTGTTTTCAGTTAATGGATGTTTGAATTTGAAAATTTCAGGTTTCAGTCCACTAAGTGTATAAATGCAATTTTTTTTCCTTTTATTAAAGCTTATTTGGTCTTAATAGGTCTTGTTCATTCTGATCTTGTACATAGTTTTGAAATCATTAAACTGTTGTTCAATTAAGATCCCTGTAAAGATGACATTTTATCTTATAGTACTTTTTACGTAGTTTACAAATATATAAATTTCATTTCAAAAAAACTGAAGATAACATTTTATCACTATTTCTTTCTCCTTTTCCTTTTAATCCCAACAACTTGTCTTGATTTTTAAAATTGCGTAAAAGCTTGGGTTTGTTCTTTGGCTTCTTTTAGGGCCCAAGTGTTGAGGATATTTAATTCGAGTTTGAATAATTAAGCTTGTGATAATAGCATCTTTGTGATTGTAGCTTGAGGGACCTAATCATCATGTGAGCTCTTCATGAAGTTCTTATAATGCTTGTAAGTTGTAAGGACGTTAGTGAGTGGATTATCTTATAGGTTTTTTCCTCATCTTTAGGGAGAAATGTATATTTTTTCTTTTCTCAAAAACTTAAACTAAAAACTGAAATGGCTCGAATCCTTATGCACCCATGTTTGGTGGATGTTGTTTATTGTAGATGTATTTCTGTCCATTCCTTTTTGCTACTGTTCTCTTACAGTTCAAATAGATAAATGTGCAAAGGCAGCTACTGTAAAAATAGAGGTTTAAGTAGTCATACGTAATATTCTTTTAGAGGATTCGGTATTATAAGAATGATGATAGAGGGAACAAAGTAGTCAACAGATCTTTAAGCCAATATATCCTATCTCTACAAGCTTATGGTATGATTCTTTTCTGTTGACTCTATTAGTTGAAAAATATAAAGCTAATTTCCCTATTAAAGTTGAGTTGTCAGTGCAGGATTCAGCTTCCTTGATCTTTCTTCTGCATCATCACTTCTTTTAAGCGGTGAATATGGTGGTCTTTCGAATGCTATACCACAGTTACCAAGACGAAGCCAATTGTCCTTTTCCCCTAGAGCATCGAAGGATGTCCCCTATAGTTACAGATTCCCTCCGATGACCAAAAAGCCAAGGTGGTGGTGGAGAACCTTAGCATGCCTCCCTTACTTGATGCCTCTTCATGAGACTTGGATGTATGCTGAGGCAGCATATCATCTCCACCCCTTCTTGGAAGATTTGGAGTTTCTGACATACCCTTTCCTGGGAGCTATTGGGAGATTACCGAGCTGGTTTTTAATGGCATACTTCTTTGTTGCTTATCTTGGTATAGTGAGGAGAAAGGAATGGCCTCATTTCTTTAGGTTTCATGTGGTGATGGGGATGCTACTTGAGATTGCCCTGCAGGTTATTGGGACTATAAGCCGTTGGATGCCACTTGCGGTATACTGGGGCAAGGTTGGTATGCACTTTTGGACGGCTGTTGCATTTGCCTATCTGTTCACAGTTTTAGAGTCCATAAGATGCGCACTTGCTGGGATGTATGCTGATGTACCATTTGTGTGTGATGCAGCTTATATTCAAATACCCTATGATTAATGAAAGCCAACACATAGGATGTAAACAGATGAGATTATGTTTGTTATGCCTTTTTTGTAGGACGCTGAGGCTAGATCAAACTGATTTTTTAACTTGCAATGATCACGTTCTCTTGGGAAATGCCTTATGGTCTGTAACACTCACTTTATACTGTTGCTGTTCTTTCCTCTCCCGTCTTCCGAAGGTATTGATTAAGTTCTCATTGGTTTTCAGCTTGTTCTCTTAGTTTCAGTTGTCATTTTAGGGCTTCGTTTTCACCAGTTTGATCTATCAAACTGGAAAAGCACTTCGCCAGACTAGAGGCAGCAACAGATATATACTTCTTTATAATTCTGGAACAGAATTACATATAGATATATAGATTTTTACTTTTGTCATATCACTATTTAGACTGCAGACTTGAGAATGCAAAACCAACAACAGAAAAAGGCTTTTGTAGATTATTGGGTGTGAGGTTTCAACAAGAGAAAGGCTGCTTTAATCCAAAAGTTCGAAACAAAATCTTTGATTAAATCAATTCAATAATAAAAGAAAGTAAAGTATTTGGATTGGTGAAAAGCTACTAGTATTGCTTTATATTTACAAAAAACTATCAGCTAGCAACTAACCACAAAAGAAAGGGCATATCGGTGTGGAGCCTAACTATACTAATAAAAACAAAAACCTAATAGAATTAGGTCAAAGGACATCCATCGACAAAAATGTCTTTGCCTGTGGGACAAGAAGCCAAATCACAATACTCTCCACCAGTTCCCCACCAAGAGAAGTTAACATTCCAAACAGTAACGCAGAAAAACAGAACCACTCCCATTACAGCCACTCCAGCATCTAGTGCTGCTGATAGGACATAATTGTACCTCTGCCACCATTGCTTTCTATATCTGAAAACAAAGAAATTGAACACTGTTCCAACGATAATCCAGCTGTTGAAATTCAATGTTGTTGCTGGAGGCATACTGGCTGTAGCTGCAAGAAGTACTGGAATGTTGATCAATTTAATCCAACTTTGACTTGGGAATGATTTGTGTAGCAACCACACCAAAAAGGGTGCCACAAGACCTCCAATAAAGCACCAATTGAGGGCACTATATTCTCCAAGGCCTAGGAATATTCTTCGCGGTCCTACTAATCCCCAGATAACTGATGCATCAAAAAAGACTCTATCGCTCTGACAGGTCCATGGACTGTTGGGAGGAAGCAAGTTAGGTTGGCATATGTGGTCAATGCTATTAAGTAGCCACCACGCGACACCCATATTGATTGTACCACCAAGTATGGTTCCAACTAGCTGTTTTAGGAAATAGAAATTTCAGTCAGTCTCTTGTAATACAAGAAACAGTACAATTGCTATAGTTTCTTTTTCTTCCTATGATCAATAGATTTGACTCCTTATGTGTCCAATACTAATCATTGACTAGTATAAGTGATTAATACTACTAATGGAAACAAGTGAGAGGAAGAAAACAAGAAAGGCATACCTGAACGATGAACATTGATCTTGGAGGAACCTTCATGTAATGACCAAGCTTAAAATCTTGGAGAAAAGAAACAGCCTGGCTCATACTCATATAGGCAAAAGTCTTGAAGCAGACATTGGCTATTGGTTTCCCTGGGATTATCATACCAATAACATATTCCGTGATCACATTTAATCCTGGTGACTGTTAATCAGAAGCAAAAATTTGTTTAATAGAGGAGGATGGATGCAGTCCACAAAAGTTACTAAACATATGTTCAACTTGCAAAACTAACCATGTTTGTGGTGGCTGTTATGACGCTTATTGGTAGGGTATATATCAAAGCAAGACAGGCTGCAAGGAGAAGCCCCCACCACGAAAGCTGAACTTGATCTTTCATGAAGATACATAGGACAAGCGACAAAGCCAATGAAAGTGCAAGCGTGAGGTAGAACCACCAGTTAGGGATGCCCTTATATTTCATCATAAGTCTTGTGTGAATATCAGGCTTTCCTTTGTATGAGGCTCGGAATCGCTGAACTATTTCCCTGTTAAGTGAACTTATCAGTATAATTCTCTTAGCAGCACTAGTTTAATTCATGCGTTAAACCTATAGGAACCATGTCTTAGTTGAATAATATCTGGCCAAGTAAAGAGGGGGTGGGTTCTCTCTCTCTCTCTCTCTCTCTCTCAGAGTTTCTTTTTTTCAGTTCATCTATAAATTCTATTCTAGTTGGTTAACTCGTTATAAAAGCCTTGACCAGCATGGAAAACTATCTGAAAATATCCAAGTGTTCCTACAACATCAACAAGAGTACTAGCATTTTGGTTTCCCTAAGCATTTATGTCAATTTCCTAGGTCAAGTAGTATAAACCCCTGTACTCGTTCAATTGTTTAGTATTGCAGGTTCTTCTTTATAGATGTTCCAATTTTTTCTTACACACATGAATTATACGCATAAAGTCCAAGCTAGATGCAGTGCTTTCTGTCAAGGCGTCTTGACTAGATCCATCAAATAAGTGATTAAAAAGTGGAGAAAATGTTGAATAGAGCACTTACTTTCCATTGAATAAAGCAACTTGAGAGAGAGTAGCCATAACAGCTGCGAAATTCAGGCCATAAGTAACAGCAAAGAACATGCTGAGATGTATGCGTCCATGCTGTGCATATGATACCTTGTCTATCTCAAACTTATCATTAACAATCTGTGTAACATTATATATCTGCCCCCGGGCATCAAATAGCTCTGAGGAGAATAGAGGGAAATTCTTGGCATTGTAGAGGTTCAACCCCCAATAGGAAGCTGGAATAAGTATATAAACTACTCCAATATAACCCACTATGACATTGACAATGACGAAAAAGGGGTAAACTAAAGGGCTACCAAGATATGATGCTATAACTGCCCAATCAAAAGTGAAGGATAAAATTCCAAGACCCTTCATGCCTGAACCAAGTTGCTGGGCTACCACTGATTTGGGATAGGCCAAACAGAGCAAAGATAAGTTTGACAATGTTGGGAAGAGAAAACCCGGGACAATGTACCATATGAAGCTGCAAGCTAGTACAACTAAGAAAAATTTCCCTCTTGAGGTTTTGCCTTCCCCTTCTTTATCATGGAGAGCCCTGCCAAATTTATGAAAATTTACATTTATCAAATACAGTAACAATTATGCATCAAGATTCCCACATTAAGCCAAAAGAAGATGCAAGTATTCTCAGAAAGAATTTGCCAGAAAATTTCAAAAAGCACCCGACCATGAGCAACTCGTGATAATAAGCTATATGCTATTTCAGGGGTTAAGTTTAATTTTTTTAAGAAATTACCTGAAAAGAGAAACTTGAACTAGACTACTTGGCCACCACATTTCTGCAGGGTCTACCACATACTTCCTCATAATCCCTGCCCAGCCATATCCCAGAACCTGATACACAAACATTATATTAGCATGCCTGCAAACTTGAGTGGGTAAATATTTGGAAGTATACTACCATCTATATGAAAATTTGGAAGTTCTTTCAAATTGTTCACCTAGATGAAAAAGAGTAAGGGACCAATAATTAAGAATACGAACGATAGAAAAGCTAAATAGATACTTTCATCGCTTGAACATGAAGAGTTGGAAAGTCTTGACATTGAAGTTCAAATATTTTCCAAAAGAAACTAAGAGATCTATGGTTCACAACATCTTCATGATGTAACTCATTCAGGCTTAGCAAATTAAATTGATACTTCCATCGATACATAGATAGATATATATAATTTTGTGTCATTCTCATGGAGTTTATCTTGGTCAAAATCCTGGTACGAGTGATTTAACTAATGACCACTAGCATATATGCAAAGGCGAATTCATGATTAAAACCTTATGTAATCAACTTTTAAGATTTTAAGCACGGAATCCAAAATTATGGGTTCAGGCGTAGTATTTGTTGCA
>JAJOOR010000166.1:0-24786 GCA_036250505.1 Solanum acaule
AGAGAAGCATTTCCCTTCAAGAATCTCATTGCAACTAACTCCAACACTTCAATCCAATGTGTTGAGCATATCAGTAAACAAGTCCTCTGACAATCCCTCAAGAGAAATTGGAACCGAAAAGACCATTGAAGCAGGATTCGATCCACCAAACACTTACATAGGCTTAAAAGTCTCCGCGGGAGAGACAGTTGTTACGACCATGAAGCCGTGGAAATTTGAGCAATCGGTTAATGGAGATGGTGCAAATTTGAATTGGTTTCTTCATGATAGTGGAAATGGTAGAGAGGTATTTTCGTCGAAGCCTTCTGTTTTTTCATTAATTCAGCCAAAAGCTTGGTTCAAGAACAGATATTCAAGTGTTAATAGGCCTTTTACTAAGCAAGGAGGGGTAATTTTTGCTGGAGATGAATATGGGGAAAGTGTGTGTTGGAAAGTGGACAAAAGGGCTATAGGGAAAACAATGGAATGGGAATTGAAAGGGAGACTTTGGTTAACATATTGGCCAAACAAACATATAACTCCTTATGCTGAGACTAGAAGATTGGAATTTAGAGAAGTGCTTCATCTCAACCTTGCATAGTGATAATTGTTGTAATTGATTATTTCGGATAGACGGTCTATGTTACATCTTCTTCTTCAAGTGTGTATAGGCTGCTTAATCTGCATGAATGCGGGATGCTTCGTCTGTTGAGCTGGCCTTTTTATTGATTATCAAAATGTATTTGTGTGTTACATAGTTATATTTGTTGTACTGATTATCAAAATGTATTTTTCTGTTGCATAGTTATATTTGTTGTATTGATTATCAAAACGATGCTTGCGTCTAAGGTAGGCAGGTTGTCTACATCACAACCCTTGAGATGTGGCTTTTATATTACGAATTATTGGTATTGTTTCTTTCTCAATAACGCCTTAAGAAAACTAGTACCAATTACTCGACTTAAGGAACCAAGTTCCTTAGGACTAACTGAAAACATCAACGTAAATAATGATCTCTCTCTCTCTCTCACACACACACACACACATTGAACCATTAACAAATTTAAGAGCACAAAATGTCAATTCCTTTATTTTGGTCTATGAGTACATGGAAACAGAGAACAAAAGAAGAAAAGGAAAGAAAAAAGCTTCATATAATATGAAACAAATTTTATTTGTCACAAATGGATTAGAGTATGTTTCTTTGTTTGCAACATTCAATAGCTCCATCATACATTTCCTCAAGACCATGCTTGTACTTGAATCCAATCTCCCAAAGCTTTTTGGATGAAAATCTAGGGAATTTAACTTCTTCTTTACTTGCCCATGTGTACCTGCAAATTAATAGTAAATTAAATCAAGTATATTTTTTCCATCTTTAATTTCCAGAATAAGCATTTACTAATTAGATATAGGAAATGAAATGTGTTTTTCTTAACCCCTCCCAAGAAATTTCTTAATGACTCCAACCCACAATCTTACCATCTGAACAACCTCTCTTGTCATAAATTGAAATATGCATATCGCGTTCTTTTGAATACTCAAAATTAGAAAGAAAAAAAAAGTATATAAGATAGCATAGGTCATACAATTAACTTTTTCCTGAGTACATTATGTTTTAACAGTAAATTTTTATGAAAGATGATAGTACTATATAATAGGGCAACTAGAAAGAAAAGAAAGACTCAATTTTTAAATTAACAAGAAAATACTTATTTCAAGTTTTCTTATTTCCTTATTACCTTATCTTATGAAAAAGAATCAACAACAATATTAAAGAAAAGGAAAGTATTTATACTTACTCATTAATTTGTTTTTGAAATTCAGGATATCTAGTCGAAAGAAACTCAGCTAGCTTTTCACGTGTTATTTCAACAGCTGAACAAATATATCTTCCTTTTGCATTAGGATTTTCAAGAAGGAAAATGTGAGCATTTGTCACATCATCTACATGTACAAAAGGTACATAAGGAGGGTAACTCATGTTATAATTTTGATGACCTGCACAAATTTTTCCAATTACGATTAAGTAGAACATATATACGTTGAGAAAATGAAAATCTATGATATTTTAAGACGTACCAAGAATCATTCCCATGGATGAACGAACAGAGCCAGGAATTTGAGGAGTAATAAAGGGGCCATGTATCCAAGTTGGGATTACAGTCACAAGATCGATACCATTTATTTCAGCGAATTCCAGAGCTGCCTTTTCTGTTAATGTCTTACTAATCGTGTAAGAACTTGTAAAATTCTTTAATGCTCTTACAATGTCTACGTTTGTCCATGAGTTTTCGTCTACTATGTCTGATGAATTCTCAACCATAATTGTGGTTGAACTAGAAGTGTATACAACACGTTTAACAGTCTTTGAATTAAGACATGCTTGTAAAATACCTAAAGTCCCATTGATGGATCTTTGTGTAATTGTTTCTTCACTTTCTTTATTCTCAAAATCAACTGGATGTGCAACATGAAATACTCCAATGCATCCTTCAATTGCTGCATTGAAACCCTCTGGTTTGTCTAAATCAACGTTAAAAATGTGTAGTCTTTCTTGAGCACCTGGAAGATTTGTGAGGTAGCTCACATCCTTCTTGCAATCTAGCAATGAAAAAAAAAGAAGGAAAAATTCATTGTCATAAACTTAAACGTATTTATTTGGCGTAATGACCTACTGGGCCCCTAAACTTGCACTACTTCGTCTAACCTTAATCGTGCTTATGTGGAAACAACAACAACATATCTAGTGAAATCCACAAATGATATTTAGGAAGAGTAGAATATATGCAGATTTTACCACTATCTCGTGAAGATAGAGAGGTTGTTTCCGAAAGACCCTCAGCAATGACGTGATATATGAGGAAACTTTCATTGTAACACCTCAATTTAAACTTGCAGTACTATGGGGAAAATGGAGAAGTTCAATGGTAGAGTTAGAATCAGGATTTTCACTAAAGAATTGAAAATATGAGGAAGAAGTTAGAGAGGTTCAACATCTATTATATATTAATAAAAAATAATTTTAAACGTATATAAACCATGTATTTTTTTACCGCAACATATTTGAAGCTTGTTGGTGTTTTCATGTTTGTTCATTTTATTTTCAATCATAATTTATTACAATTTATGATATATTCACTATTAGAGCCCTACTTGGCTCTGCCCAGGCGAAGCCAAAACGCCTGTTGGTAAAAATTATGGCATATCATCAATACCATCTTCATTAAAGGCCAAAATCTCATGAATTGTATGATTTTGCCTTTTCTTCCACTAAGGACTAAAAATGATGTACATCTTCACATAAAGAAGAAGTAAAAGAAAGCAAATTCAAGTATTGTAATAGTAACAAACCTGGATGAGACCTAATTGTGGTGTTAACATAATAACCAAATTGAAGAAGTCTCATAATCATCCATGATCCAAGAAAACCACTTCCTCCTGTTACACATACCTTTCCCTTCTCCTTCACTTCTTCCATATCCCTTCTATTCATCTCTTCGTTCTTCTCCTCCTCTTTATATAGTAAAACTATCAAGTGGTTATATGTTGTTAATTATTTTTCTTTTGTTGACATATATAAATTGAATAACAATAACATCCTATAAGGAGAGTCTAGGAAAGTATGATGTACGCAGACTTTATAAAGTAAGAATGAAACAATGCAAATTTTTAATAAAACAATATAATATTTTCTTTGTTCATCACTTTTACTTGTTCACTATTCTAAAATATAGATTTTTATTTATTTGTCACTTTTAAGAATCAAGAAAAAATAATTAATTTTTTCCATGTTTTACCCTTAGCATTGATTACGTATATTCCCCAAATTATTTTTCAAGACCTAATACAAAATATCAATTAAAAGAATAGTCTGGTAAAATAATTATATCAATCATTATTTTCTTAATAGTCATGTCAAATCCAAATGTGACAAGTTAAAGTGAATAGATCGAGAGAGTATAAAGTTAGAATAAGAACCACTGACTCAAGAATTTGTGTTGATATAACGATATTGAAACAATATTACGCTGAATTTGATAAGTTGATATAATGACGAAATAGTGTTGTACGGACATAAATGAACAATAAAATAGATATTCAATAGTGAAAAAGAGAATGAAAAAAGTAAATTATAGGAATAATAATGTGTGTCAATGTTAGTTGTACGGACATAAATGAACAATAAAATAGATAGCCACATAAAAATTAATACACATAATTAGAGCTGTCAATATGGGCTGGCCCACCCCATCCGGGCTAACTCATACATGCTTTGCAATTTGACAGGCCAGGCTGGGCTAGCCCATTTTTTATGTGGGCCAGAAAATGGTCGGCCTAGCCCACAAGCGGGCTTTGCCGGGTCAGCCCTCTTTTCTTAAAAGTATACTTTTTATAATTTTTTAAATTAAATTATAATTTAAAAAGATTATCATAAATATCAACTAGTGTTACTACTTGTTAATCAAATACACAAATAAAATTATCTTATATAATATTTATTAAGTTTGATTTCAAGTAAAACCATAAATAACTAAATAGAAATATTAACCTAATTGTTTTCCAATGATCATAATAAAACACAAAAACTAAGATAATATTCCATAGGCTATGACTTATGTAGTGATTCCCTAGAAATTTTAGAAACTTTATTTTATGTAGTACATATTTTATAAACATAATTTGTATTTAAATTGTAATATTTCAAACTTTAAACACATTTTGAGTGTAGACTCCTTTTATTTTTAATACTCTATTATATTTTTATTTGGCCCACGGGCCGGTCCTATCCATATTTCTCAAGCCCCACAAATCGACTTATTCAGGCCAGGCTAAAAAATCTTTTTCTTAAATGGGCTCCAAAAATCGTAGCCCAGCCCTATCAAATCATGGGTTAGGCCAGGTCGACCCAACAGGCGTAGCCCATATTGACGGCTCTACACATGACAATTATTTTATCCCTCAATTATATATTACCCTTATCCCCACGTTTAAAATATATATGTTATATTTTATAATCAATTTTAAAAAAGAAAAAAAAAAAAGTGGGCCCCCAAAGGAGTGTTGTAATTGCCTTATAGTTGAGCCCACCCTATCTATTGAAGTAGATGGAAATATGGACAAGATATAATCTCATTTATTACCAATTGCGTTCATCTCATAAAATTGGCCACACATTCAACTAACGTGAAAGAAATGTGCTTAAAGGTTGAAACATCATATAATTTAAATTACGAGTTCAGATATATTATTTATAATAATTTACTAATTTCTTATATATAAATTTATATTTTAAAGTAAAAGTATTGAGTTTAGATGATCCAATCATGAACATAGTGACTTGAGAAACAAAAATATTTAAAGTTTTTCTATTTTAAATTTCTCTTGTATAACATAACCTAATTGAACTTTCATCCTCAGTTCATATTAAAACGTATATATGAAAAAACATTCAAACGAAACTCTTTCTATGATCCTTACATAGTTACTTTATGTATGTAAATTTATGCAATTTAATAATAAATAACAATCGAAATAATATATTCATCTTAGATTGCAAATTATTTTGAAATCAATTAGTTTTATTTAAAAAAAAATCAAAACACTTGGGTTAAATTGTCACTTCCGATCGAGGTACACATATCTTGAAAAATTAAGCATCCTTATTCTTTTATCCTTTTTTATATTTATATTTTATTACCAACAAATAAATTTTATAATAACACAATGAAAACTAGCCAACTTATCTTAAATTAAGTTGTAATATAAAAAAATTAGACAAATTGTTCAGTGGATCAATTTTTTTTATAAAAAATAACTCAATTATTATTAATTACATAAATAGTCATTCAGTCACTTTCAATTTTAAGTGTAGTGCTTTTTCGTTATTGATTTTCTTTTTTGCTTTGTCTTCTTCTTTACCATTTTACACTATTTATACAATATTAATATATTATAAATATATAAATTGATATATTGTATATACATATCAATACATTACATATAAATATAATCATTTTAATGAAAATATTTTTATTTCCTGTACATATTGGTAAGTAACCCTGGTATATCACGTATTTAAGTTTTAATTATTCTATCAGTGCTACTTATTTTTTATATTTCTATATGTAGTCTAGATAAATACTACTATGTACAAAAGAATGTTAACTTTGTTTGGACGAAAATTCCTATCTTATTTCCCAAAATAACTAATAATACAGAGACGTGCATGTCCTAGGGATAGAGCATATCCATCAATTTTCAACACACAATAAAGAACGAAATTATAGTGCCTCGACAGTGATGGAAAACCTAAATACATGTATTTATTTGTAATGACCCTGTCTAACATTGGGACCATTTAATCAATATGGTTGTCAAGACCCAAAAGTATTAAGATCCATGACATGTGATATTTGGCAATAAATACATGTATTTATTTGTAATGACCCTGAGGTCAATTTTGGAATTTTTCAAAAAATTACTATTTTACCTCCCTCGATAGTTGTTTCGAGTCATTTTTGATGAGTTAACGGAGTATGTTTTGAAATAAGTGGTGTTTGAAGAATGATTTCAAGTCAGTTTCTGAATTGGTTTTCACCGGTGACTTCCACATCCTTAGGGTAACATGATCTTTTACGAATTTTCAGATTTAACCCTAGTTTTTGAAAATGGGTTTTGGGTCAATTTGGCCTCGATTTTCCAAATGTTTGATATGAGTGTTGTTAGTTTCGAATTTCCTATTTGATTCCCTATTTGATTAGATTGTGTTGACTTAGAGGCCCAACATAAAGGAAAATCTCAAGTACCGGATTGATTGATTTTGTGTTTGAGGCAAGGGAACTTCTTGACCTTTAAGCATATAGAATCTTGTGTCCCATTGTGTGTGTTGGGGAATATGGTAATTGGTGAAGGGTTTGATAAATGTGGTATCTTCTTCCTTTTGAATGATTCTTATAATGATGAAAAAGGAAAAATGATGAAAAGGAAACTTGATGGTATTTTGATGTGTGTTGTGTTGTGGATGATTTGAATGGTTACATTGATTCATTATATATGGATGATGCTTCATGATTGTGTTGTTATTTAGTGTGAATTGATATGGAAATTATCATTTCTCATCATTGAGTGAACATGTCTATCTGCATTGGTTCTGAAACACTGTGATGGGATCTATTATAATGATTATGTCGAGGGGAAATGGTTCCAGTGATACCAAGGAAAATAGTTCTGGCGATTGATGAGTATGCCGATGGAAAATGATTCTGGTGGATTCATGAACCGTGTGTGTCCCCCATGGGTTCTGACCTGAGTCTCAACGGATGTGTATCGTAGGACATATATGCATCATTATATTTGACATTTCATTTTATTGCATTGCACATCATTTTCATTATGCGATCTTTGTGAGTGCTTGTTATGGAACTTGTGGTTGATGAATATGATCTTATGTATTGGTCACCTGTATATGTTAAGGTGTTGTTATACATGTTATGTGTTATGTAAATGTGAACTATTAGGTTGGGTTGATTTTGTGCAGGTTGTAGTTGTGGAGGTTTGGTTGGAGTGTTGGGAGTACTTGTATTCTATATTGCTGCAGACTCCTCTTCCTCTTTAATTATGTTGTTGTTTTATTCTAGAAACAACGACATTCAGACTTGTACTTCTTGAATCTATTGTAATACTTAGAGGCTTGTACATGAGACAATCATATTTTGGGATTATATTTGAGTTATATTATTCATATTGTTGTAATATGTTAGTCATTTAGTTTGTTTTACTTCCGCATTTATCTCCAATGTTTTGATTTGGGCTGACTTATCTTGGTAGGATAAGACAAGTGTCATCACGTCCATTTTTGGATCGTTGTTGCACCCTATTGCATTTTCTCTCTATGAATTTCTTTTACCTTTTTTCGTTTGTTGTTGGATTTGCTGGATGATTTCGAATGTTGTTCGATTCGCTCGCTCATTTCTAGATTTTTTTTTGATTTGCTGGCTGCCTTCAATAAGGACCAAAGTCCTATTTCTATAGCCGATTTTGGGGGAGGTTTCAAGATTCAAAATTTGAATCCTTGAAAAATCAAATCTTAGAAGTTTTTCATGATGAAAGGGAAGAAAAATCTCTTAAGAATCTACTTTTTCAGGTTGTTTTGAAGGGGTTGAGTGATTGATGGAGGAAAAGGGTTGGAGACCGCCGGAAATCACCATTATCCGGCGGTTCATGGCCATCCTTGGCAGAGATGATGAGAGAGGAGAGTGGAGTGGCCATGGGGAAGGAGGAAGATTTCTAGGAAAGGTGAAAATAAACCTGGGGAAGGAACGACTTGGGGAGAAAGAATAGAGTTGAGGCGTTCCTTTTGGAAAAGGATGAGGAAAAGCGTGAAGATAAAGGAGTATAGGGGCAGTAGGGTGTACTATTTTGGGGAAAGATTGAAAAAGTCTTTGGTTTAATTTGAACCGTCTGATTGTTTGATTGGACGGTTGATGAAAATAAAGAGTTTAAAATAATAATTATATATATAAATAATAGTAAAAGGTTGGATTAATTAGAGCCGTTAGATTAGACTGGATGGTTAAGATTAAATCTGAAGAAGCACAATTCATGTGCTTCTTACGTGACAAATGCAGATTGGCCGATTTGAAAGGACTTGGATTGCTATTTTTTTTACTCAAATTAATTCATTTAAAATGTAACCCATTTCTTTATTAACTAGCCGTAGTTTATTAAATTAGAAATAATTATTTTTTCAAGATTAGCTAATTTAATAAAATTAGTCATTCTAAAAATAAAATTGGTATAAATTAGTAACTCATTAAGTAATTAAGCTTCCTAAGTTTGAATAATGTATGAAAAATGTTTACTTTTAATAATAGAAATTATATTTAGTTTCTTTTTTAAAAAGAAATAGATTTAACCCTTAAGAACGACATTTATTTGACGTAAATCTTAAAAAATGGTAAATTATGTAATATTTACAATATATTTATTTTTTATAAGAAATAATATTTATGAAATAATTTTATCAAATAAAATAAATAAATAAAAATGCTTTCATATTCCTACAAAAATTTTCCGTAACATATATATTTTGTTGTTACCTACATATCCCGAGATATGAAAATCAGGTCGGATGCAGTTCTTAAGAATAACGAAAAATGCTCTGAAGCAATCTCAGTTGAAGACCTATGGTAGAGAGATGAATTTTCAAAAACATTGCCCAATGTCGAGTTATAATGATACTGAGGCGTGAAAGAGTTATAAGTAAAATTCAAATCAACACTTCTAAAAATCGAGTCGAGTTGAGTTCCGAAAGTGAATCCTTGACGTAGCTAGTGATGCTTGACATTCCACTAACGTTCCCTAGTTTGTTGCTTAGAGGGAGTTCCTTATTGTAATGTGTTGTCCTGCAAAACATGTAAAAGGGTGAAAAGTACTTGTTGCGGTTCAAAAAAAATTGAAATAGTAATGTAAAGAGTAGAGTGTAGATTTTCAAACGATTGTTGATGTCTATTTTTTTTGGGTTGTGAATGTGATGTTGGTAAAGTAACTTGTAATGTAGAGGCCTCCAACTACCGCGGCTGCTGTAATATAAAGCCTTCGTCTGGCGATGCAAAACTTGTAATGTAAAGCCTCCGACTGGCGGGGAGGTTGTAATGTGAAAGCCTTTATCTGGCTATGTAAGGCTTGTGATGTAAAGCCTACGACTGGCAGGGCGTTTGTAATGTGAAAGCCTTCAACTAGCAATGTAAAGCTCGTAATGTAGACCTCCGACTGGCTGGGCCAAACTGGTAATGTAAAGCCTTCGACTGGCGAGGTGGTTGTAATGTGAAAAGCCTTTATCTTTCTATGTAAAGACATCGATTGGCGGGATGGTTTTAATGTGAAAGCCTTCATCTGGCTATGTAAAGCTTGTAAAGTAGACCTCCGACTGGTGGGGTCAAACTAGTAATGTAAAGCCTCCGATTGGAGGGGCGGTTGTGATGTGAAAAGCCTTTATCTGGGTATGTAAAGCGTGTAATGTAGACCTCCGACTGGCGGGGCCAAACTGGTAATATAAAGCCTCCGACTGGAGAGGAGGCTTGTAATGTAATGCCTTCATATGACGAGATAAAGCTTGTAATGTAACATTTAAATGTTGGTGTATGATAGTTTTGATATCTGTGCATGCCCCCGATTGGTGGAGCTTCAATAACGTCGCTATGATGTATTCTCCGATTGGCGGAGTGTTTCTTCTTTTGCCTATATGCAGACTCTGATTGGTGGAGTTTGATCGACTTTGATATGTACATCCTCCGAAGTTTGACGATGTTTGCTATGTACAATCTCAAATTAGTGGAGTTTGGCTGATGTTTGCCATGTACAACCTCCGATCGGTGGAGTTTGAGTAACATTTTCTATGTACAACCCCAAACTTGTGGAGTTTGATGATGTTAGACGGTGTTCT
Organism: Solanum acaule; assembly: GCA_036250505.1. NCBI lineage: Eukaryota > Viridiplantae > Streptophyta > Magnoliopsida > Solanales > Solanaceae > Solanum > Solanum acaule. Next base: position 10,427 of record JAJOOR010000166.1, read on the forward strand.
CCGATTGGTGCAGTTATTGACGAGGTTAGATTACAAGCTCTAGTTGGTGGAGTTATTTTGACAGAAATCTAACTATCCTATTTTCTATGAGGGCCCTTTTTTTCTTCAGTATTTGATCTGGGTCTTGAGTGTACCTGCAAAGATTAAAATGAAATATTCTTAGACATAAGATGCAAGTTGAAGTACTTCCAAGAAATAAAGTAGGGAAATAGTAGTTTGGCTCATGATTGTGAGAAGTTGAATGGCGTCTTTGGTCATGCCCCAAGACTTGATGTTATCTTTCTTGGTTCTTGTGTTCTGTACTAAAAAAAAATTAGTTTAGGTGGGGATGTTGATTTGTATCGACTTGTGGACTGAGGCGTAATCACTAGAATCCTTCAGCATCTTTTTAGCCCATACACATCGTCTCTTACCCTAGAGACTTGGTAGGTGGAAGAGTAGAAGATCTTTTTTGAAAAGAATTAGCTTTTTTTTTTAGTAAATAAGTATATTACATATATATTATCTATATATATATATCATTTGTTTCCTTTGAATTATGAAATGTTTCGAAATCCATCGAGCTTTCCATTTTGTTGACTATATCCAACATAGTAGTCTCGTAGTTTTACCCTTCTGATGAAGCTTCTTTAGCTATTTTGCCGATACTTTGACGATCGATATTCTTCATAATCTAAGGTTGCGCTAACTATGAGGAAGTGTTCCCTAAGGGCAAAAAAAATGGAAATTATGCAGTGCATTGATTGAGCCTGACTCAGGCTGCCTACGTATCCCCAAAATAGGAACTGGATTGTAACGTAGTTCGAATACAAGTGGAGAATTAAAAGTATATATGCAATGACCAAGCTTGACTCAAGATACCTACGTATCCAAGTGGAATCAGGTCGTAACGTAGTTCAAATACAATAGGAAAGTGAAAAATATAAAATGAAATGACCGGGCCTGAATCAGGCTACCTACGAATCCAAGCGGAATCAGGTCAGGACGTAGTTCAATTACAATAGAAAAAGTGGAAAATGTGAGGGGAAAAGTAAGAGCATGTAATGCAATGACCGAGCCTGACTCAGGCTGCCTACGTATCCAAGTGGAATTAGGTCAGGACGTAGTTCAAATACAATAAAAAAAAGTGAAAAAATGCAAGGTACCGAATCCAACAAGGATTGCCTACGTATCCCACTGAGAGAATTCAGGTCGAGCGTGGTTCTAAATAAATGGCAATAATGATTTTGAGTTTTCTAAGGGAGACCAGACCCGATGTGGGTTGCCCACGTACCCCACCATGGGAAGTCAGGTCTAGACGTAGTTCTATTACATCAAAAATGCAAAAGTACAAGAAATAAACACTAATCTTGAGGTCTTCAGATGTAGTACTTCTTGATGGCATCTAAATTGATTGGCTTTGTGCTCACTCTGCCGTCCATTTCTGCTAAGATTACTACTCCTCTAGAGAGTACTCTATAAACAATGTAGGGTCCTTACCAATTTGGTACAAATTTCCCTTTGGCTTCTCCTTGGTGAGGAAAGATCTTCTTCAATACTAAATTCCCCGGTGTGAACTGTCGAGGTTTGACATTCTTGTTGAATGCTTTGGTCATTCTATTATGATAGAGCTGACCATGAAAAACTGCATCCATCCTCTTTTCATCGATGAGCATCAATTGTTCATGCATGCTACATATCCATTCTGTATCATCTAGTCCAACCTCTTAGATAACCCTTAAAGATGGTATTTCCACCTCGACAGGTATTACTGCCTATGAACCATAAACCAACATATAAGGAGTTGCCCCAATGGATGTTCTGATTGTGGTGCGATAATCGAGCAAAGCATATGGTAGCTTTTCATGCCATTGCGTATGATTGTCCACTAGTTTCCTTAAAATCTTCTTGATATTCTTATTTGCGGCTTCAACTGCTCCATTTATCTGTGGCCGGTAAACTGTGGAATTTTGATGAAAAATCTTGAAACTTTCACAAGTTTCTCTTATAAGATCGTTGTTGAGATTGGCTACATTATCTGTTATGATTGATTATGGAATTCCAAACCGACAAACTATATTGTTGCGAACAAAGTCTGCTACCACCTGTTAGTCACTGCCTTGTATGTCAAAGCTTTGACCCATTTTGTGAAATAATCAATAGCTACCAGGATGAAACGATGTCCATTTGATGTGGGAGGCTCTATGGGTCTAATAACATCCATTCCCCAAGTGGCAAACGGCCAAGGGGAACCCATTACATTGAGCTCGTTCAGCGGAACCCGTATAAAATCTCCATGTACTTAACACTGACGACACTTTTGCGCATACCGATGCTATCCCTCTCCATGGTCATCCAAAAATATCCAGCTCTTAAAATCTTCTTTGCCAAAGTGAAACCATTCATGTGAGGTCCACATGTTCTTGCATGTATTTCTTCCAAAAGCCTTGTCATTTCTGTGGCGTCGACATATCTCAGCAATCCTAAATCTAAATTTCTCCTATATAGGATTTCTTCATTAAGGAAGAAATGATTGGCCATCCTCCTCAAAGTCCATTTTTGCTTGCTTGTGGAATTTTCAGGATATTTTTGTGCTACTATCAACCTTCTGATGCCAAAGTACCATGGTTTTCCATCCAGTTCCTTATCTACATGAAAACAATATGCATGTTGATCATGTATCTCTACATTTATAGGGTCGATGTAATTCTTGTCAGCTTCCATCAAAGCATTCCTATGAGCTTCAGAATTCATAAGCAGAGACAAAATGGATATGTGGGCAATCGTCTTTTTCAGCTGCTCTTCGACTGAATAGTCTTTAGGCTACATCGTCTTCCAAAATTTTGTGGCTTCAGCATCGGTAACATTCTTCTTTGGATTCTGTTCTTTTGTAAGAGCTCCTCGATTTAGATCCTATGGGCATAACACATTCCCGATCTAGTCATCCCTTGAGCTACGACAGTGTCGATCATCTTACCCTTGGCGCCATGAGACTGTTTTAGTGTCATACTCAGGATTTCAAATGATTAGAGTGGTCACTACAACTCTTGGGAGATATTTTTGGTTAGTTAGAGGTTCTCTTAGTTGAACAGTGATAACAGGTTGTGCCGAAGATGGCATCTGCTTCATCTATGTTTGGTTTATCAGGGCCTTCATATTCTTTATCTAGAGTAACCATGTTGACTTCCTGATTCTCATGGTTTGGCAAGGGGTTGTTGTTTACATTGGGAGGTGCTGGAGTGCATTTGATTACTCCTCTATTGAACAAATCCTCGATCTGGTTCTTCAAACCATAACAATCTTATGTGTCATGTCCTTGGATTTTCGAGTGGTAAGCGTATCGCTTGTTTCCATTGAAGTTGCAAGGGTTCGGATCAGGAAGTTTTCCTTCAACTAGTTGTAGCACTCCCACTTCCTCAACCTCTCAAACAATTGGGCATATGGTTTGGCAATGGGTGTGTAAGCGCAATCATTTCTAGCTTCGAGATTTGGATGTGGTCTTGGTGCATATGTTGGTCTATTTTGGTTGATTGGTGCCTGTACAGGGACATATGGTCCTGGTGGATTTCGGTATGCTGGTGCTTGGGGTGGATTATAGTGTGGTTGGGTATTATGTAATAGGTATGTGATGTATGAAGTATGTGTAACAATTTGGGGATTGTTGGGTTATCGGTGGGATGGTCATCTCTGTTGGTAAGTGACAGTTGAAACATCCTCCCTTTTCTTGTTGATGCCGCCAATGGCACCCGATTGTATGGCACTACTTGCAACTTGCAATGCAACCATAGACTGAATTTTCGCAGATTTGACACTTTTCTCTTTGAAGTCTCCCATCTTGACCAATTATGCGAATTTCTGGCCCATCATTGACATCTCTTGTCAAAGAAGATACCTTCTTGATCTCGAATAAAGTACTCCGAGAGCTCACTCTCATCTAGTGATGGTTGTACCCTTGCGGCTTCAGTTCTCCAATGTCGTGTGTACTCTTGGAAATTCTCAGATGGCTTCTTCTGTATGTTGGCCAATGAGAATTTGTCTGCTCTTATTTCAGTATTGAATCTGAAACGAGTCATAAAATCCTCAGTTATTTCCTGCCAGTCACGCCATTTGTGAATGTCCTGGCCCATATACTAGGTCAATGCTTCTCCAGATAGACTTTGGATGAACAACTTCATCTCAGTTTGTCATTTCTCCCTTCACCGACTAACTTGTCATAATACGCCCTTAAATGTGCATTAGGGTCATGATGAGTCCGAGATTTTGGCTCATTTAGGGCTTTGTTTTGATAGTATAAGTGTCCTCAAATTTCTATTTTATGCTCTAAACTGATGTTAAATTGTTGATTTGCAGCTACGAAGGCAAAGGAGTAAGACAAGGATACGACCGAACAAAAATGAACTAAAAAGTTGAAGAAGTGAAAAAAAGCAATTATGGCGATCGCCCAGACGACTCGGCGCACCGCTGAGTGGCACTTTAGCTCGCCCAAAGTTCCAGCATGCCAGCCCTGGGGAAGAGCCAAGTTGGCGACATAAATGGGCAGTCGGTAGATTGCCGATTGGTTCCGCGACAAAAAATTGAATCGCCCAAAGTTACAGGACTTGAGATGCTGAAGGCCAATGCAGAATGGCGATGGAAGAGGACAATCGGCGGATCGCCGATTGGTTCGGCGAGGTGCGACTTAATCCGCCGAGTGGAATTTTAAGCCAAAACGCAGGCAACTATAAATTGGAATTTAAAAGAAAAGTTCAGGAGTTCCCAGACATTATTGATTACCAAGTTTTAGAATTAGAGTTTTCTCTTAGTTTTTTAGTTCTAATTGTAGAATTTTGAGGATTTTGAAAGTGGGTCTTTGAATTTAATCCTTGGAAAGCATTGTAAAGGCTTGGAGACTCTTACCCAGCTTATGGCAAACCGAGTTGGTAATTATTTTTACCTTTTTATGATGTTTAGCTAAAACCCTAATTCTTGGGGTATGATCATGTGATTATAGGTTGAATTAGCTTATGGGTATTGTTATTTACTGATTTTAATGCTTAATTGAAGTGGGTTTAATTGATAGTTGTGTTTTAATCTAAGAATTGTAGTTGCAAATGCAATTCGAACTTAGAATTCTGGGCTTCTTTAAAAAAGAGGTTTTAGAATCAAAGCTTTTAATTGATAATGGTAGTTATCGGGCTGATATGGGTTTAGCCCGAAAGAGTAAATCCTAATCTCGATTCTACCTATCTAGCTCAAGAGAGTAGATGAATTAAGGTGTGGGTTGTTCTTATTTGCTAAGCTTGTTGATGTTCGAAAGAAATCACTTGAATCGTGATAATTGTTCTAGAGAAAACTATCTCACTTATAGCCTAGCCTACCCACTGATATTTAGCTATTTATTAGTAATTTCAATTACCCATACAATGAAATTTGCCTATAATTGATCACATCCGGAGAATTCCTCTCCATATTGTTATTTTCCCTATTTTGCTTGTGTTGTAGCTGATAGCTCACAATCCAAACCCCTCATCTGAAATTCGTTGTCACCCCTTTTGATTTATTTTTATGTTTCCAATAATTTTTATTCCTATAACCGTTTAGACCACATGTGTACTACATAACTGAATTTTAGACATGTACCACTCCATGTGGGTTTGACCCCAACTCTTTGTTGGGTTTTATATTGACTAACGATCGTTTACACCTAGAATTGGATGAGGTGTATTTGAGACGTTATTTATCAGGTCACCTTTTCCATCAAACAGGACAAACTTCAGTGGTTTGTACCCTACCGGCATGTCAATGTCTAGATGGATGCACAAGTCATCATAATCAAGGCTCTCCATTCCCCTAGTGACTTGTCAACTTTTCAATGCCTTTCTTAGACCATGAAGTTGGGCATTTATCGATGCATCCTTTTTCAACCGAGCATATTTCACCATTTCTGCATATTGATCAACCTCGTACGAGACATTAACCATAACTGATGTTGTGAAGGTAGGTACTCCAGCAACATATACAGGTGGAACATGTGGCTCATATGGAGCGACGACATGTGCCCCAAGTATCTGTTGCATTGTTGGTATGGTAGGGTCGTGATTAGAGAGGTCAGGAACAGTCCTGACTGCGGCTAGAGAAGCTGGTGGGACTCGATCGTGAGCGGGAGCGTGTTGAGTTTGTTTTGGCTGATTTTGTAAGTCGACAGAAGGCTAGTCAGCCTTTCGGAAGTAGATGGCATCTTGAAAGTTGGGAAAGTGGCAGCCGATAATTTGGCCAAGTCTCGCACTTTACGTAATTCTTCCCTCAAGATCTCGAGTTCTTGTTCCATGTGAGCCATTTTCTCTTCATTTTGAATGTCTGTTATGTTTTGAGAACCTTCGGGGTTCTCAATAGGTATCATTATGTTTGCGGCAGCATTGAACTCGTCTATACCAGTCATCTTTCCTTTTGATCGAAAGTTGTATTGTGGTTCAGTCAATTTGCAAGTTGACACAAATCAACGTACTTTAGAGATCAAATAAATGATGAACAAAAGAAAAGAAAACAAAGAAAAAGGGAAACCATGTTAGTTTGGGAGATATTGAAAAATGTAACAAATATGTAACATATATATACGCCAAGTTAGCAACATTCAAAACGTGTCCTAATATAGAGCCTCTTTTTGCTTGAGGTAGGCCTATGTTGCAAATATTTATCATTGATTGATCCAAATTTTCAACATGCTCCAGATTCAGGACGAAGCTAATATTTCAATAATAATTGGGGTAAATCTCAAATTGATTGCCATATCGGCATATTAGAACAATAAGAAAGGTCATGCAAGACCTCTTTTAAGGATTAAAAAATAAAGAAAAAGCCTAGCGCCAAGTTAGGTAATCATCATCATCATCTCCCAAATCATAGTAAGGTCTAGACTGGTACTCTAGGATTCATCGACCTGTCATCCCTGGTAATTTGAATCTTCCCCTTCATCAAACCCTATGGAACCATACTCAGAGTGAGCGTCCTCTACTGATGGAACATGTTCATTCTCCATATGCATCACTCCTCCATCTTTAGGGTCATGCTCTGAATGTTCTTCTGGATCCTCTTCCATCTCCTCAGTTGGCTCTCTAGGATCCTCTTCTGGGTCTTCCTCCATTTTTTCCTCTGGTTCATCATCAACTGCCTATATGAGATGGTATACAGACCATGGGGTCACCTAATGATACATGGTTATGGTGATATGCATGAGGTTTAATAGATCCATGCCAATTTGATTTGATTTGATTTTTGGGTGTCCGTGAACCCCAAGATTTCGTCATAACTAGGTCTTGTCAAAATTCCTCCCATCATAAACCAAGTATAATATTCAGGGGTGCACTATGACTTATCCCCCATGCCTGAGTCAAGAATACCATACCATCCTTGTACTAAAGCAGTGATCTTTTCGATCGGAATTCTTCCCTCATAATCGACCTCTACTAGTGCCATATTTGACCATAGAGGAACGTCTTGGGTAATCCCAAACTATCGAAGGACTCTTAGAGGTGCGTAAGGCTGGAAGCCTTCCTACCCAATCAGCTCAATGAAATAAATATGGTTGGTTCTTAACAAAGCTCGGCCATGGACCTATGGTAGTCGCGCCACTTAATACGGTTCCCTATGAGGTGGGTCAGGAAAAGGCGCCAACCTTCTTCATTGTTTGGGGAGTCCCACATGCTCAATCTCATCTCATTGCTTCTGATCTTGTTGTGTAAGTCTCCGTCAGTGCCATTGTCTGCTTGTCTTTGATAGAAGAGTTTCAACACCCAAACCTGTAGAAATAGGTTACTTCCCCTGAAGTGATCATATCCTCTAGAGCAAAGGGATAGTGATTGAAATATTTCTGCCAAAATCATAGGTACAATGGTCACTCTAACAGGTCCTCTAAACATCTAAATGACCATAGGCAGTATGTCGACACAGTCTTTTCTTTGGGAAGATCATAATTCCCAAAAAGGCTACCACGAAAACAATAGCCCTGTGTCTCTCCCAATCAACCCTGGAAACGAAGAATTCTTGCTGGAACCTATTATAGCTCTCTCGGCGACCGAACCTTTTAAAGAGATAAACCAACTTGACCCATCCCTCGTCAACTCTTCGCAAACCTGGGCCTACTTTCAACCCCAAAGACTAGAGAAAACCAATTCTCGATGTAGTGTGCGGGGCCAAGGGTGCTCTGCCATCTAATCGTAAATCAACAATTTGACTTATCTCCTTCAGTGTTTGTGTGATTTCAAAATCTATGAACTGGAAAGTCACTGTCGTTGGTTACCAAAATTCAATCATTAGAGTAATGAGCAACTTCTTTGCCTACACATTCAGTAGATTAATTAATGACCCCAAATGCGGCACAATTTCATTTACGTATACCACTCGGATGTGTCCCCACCAATCTTTCAAAATTCGGGGAACCTCAATCATCATCCTGATATTAAAGAGGTTTTGGTTGATTTGCATCTGAAAGAAAAAGGGATCAGTCCTAAAGTCCTGAATCTGTTACGGTTTTATTATTTGGATCAATCAATCATTTTCACACAAATATATGTCTTTGGGTTTTTAAAGAGAAACTCGTTGACAAAAGGGCGACTTCTTAAATGCAGCAAAAATACCTCATATTGTCCCGCCTAAGGTGTATGCAAAATGTCCTGTTTCTAGAGTAGGATTTTTCCTAGATAATTGAGAGTGGAACTGAGTAATTACGAGAAGGCGCACTATCTTAATTGCACCAACTCTGAAACTAAAGAATCCAAAGAAAGTTTCAGAGGAGTGCAAAACACCCCTCGCGTGTTCAGTATGTGTTTGTGTACGGCCAAAGACTCGATAGAAATTGTAAATGACATTGTGAGGAAAGCAATAACAGATATTGTATCAAAAATAAATAAGGAACACAAGTTTGGATTTGACTTGCGACCTTTCAATCAAAGCAACATATCATTTAAGTAAAACAAATATTAAGCTGGAAATAAACAACTAATCTCAAATCTTGTTCCTAAATTAAGTTTTCTAAGATTAAAAACCTAAGTAAGTTTCCCAACACAATCGCCAAGCTGTCTCACCTTATTGCGTTTACTCTCTATGGTTTTTTTTTTTTTACCTTTTTTCGTTCATTGCTGGATTTGCTGGATGATTTCAAATGTTATTTGATATACTCGCTCGTTTCTAGATTTTTGTTCAATTTGCTGGCTGCCTTCAATGAGGACCAAAGTCCTTTTTTATAGCTGATTTTGGGGGGAGGTTTCAAGAATTTTAAATTTGAATTTTAAAAAATCAAATCTTAGAAGTTCTTCATGATAAAAGGGTAGAAATATCTCTTAAGAATCTAAATTTTCAGGTTGATTTGAAGGGGTTGAGTGATTGATGGAGGAAAAGGGCTAGAGACTGTCGGAAATCAACATTATCCGGCGGCTCATGGCTGTCCTTGACAGAGATAATCGAAGAGGAGAGTGGAGCGGCCATGGGTGTAACGACTCAAAAAATAAGATAGGTTGAACTATAGCCTAAACGTGAGGGTTAACGTCAAGGGTTAAGGGCAAGGGCTAAGGGTTTTGGGTGTAGGCCATAGTGAGGGGCCAAGGCTGCCTAAAAACTAAGCCTAGCCACACTGCCTACCAAAACCATGAGGGTCTTCACGACCCGTGGTGGCCACCACGAGTCATGGTACCACCCGTGGTTGGCATGGCAGTGAGCCCTAGAAAGGTGCTAAGCCAAGGCACCACTTCACGACTCGTGGTCATGACCACGGGCCGTGGGAAGGCTCGCGGGGTTACCTTAGCTTAATGGGAGTTGGTGGATGATGAGGGAGCTATTGGTCAAGGGACCATGGGTGCCACCATGGGTCGTGGTGCCCTTGACGAACCATGGGTGGAGTGATCGTGAAGATCACTTAGGTGTGTGGAGGCAAGGCTTGGGAAGCCTTGATACTACCTCAAGACTACGACCTCTACCACGACTCGTGGTCTTGACCACAGATCGTGGGAGGTCTCGTGGACTTTCCTTATGCCCTTGAAGGCTTGGAAAGTTAGAGAGGCACACTGCCTAAGGGACCACGGGCACCACCACGAGCCGTGGTCCCCTTCACGACCAGTCCAAGTGGGTGTGGTCCCTGACGGGGCTGCCTTAGTTGAGGACTTTTAAGTAAATTCCTTTTAATTAATTATTAAGTGGGGTTCTTTTTAATTATTTTATATCACTAGTATATCTAGTTTTAAGTCTTAAAACAAGTCATTTACTCCTTATTTCCCCAAATCAAATCAAATTATTAGTGTTTTATTGATGATTTATGATGAAAATACTCTATGAACCCATGAATTCCTTCAATTCCTAAATTATGCCTTTATGAAGTGGGTTTGTGTATTATGAAAGCATGGGAATGAAATTTGTCTAAAGTGCTTTAGTATATTGAATTGTATCACTATCCATGCCTTAATTGTAGTAAATTGTTGGTGTGTTGGTGATTTGAGAATCATGGCCTTAAAGGGCATAGTATGAGGAATTGAGTATTGTCATGATGACTTGTATATGAATGTGAATCTAATGAAGGTAATGTTATCATGTCTTTAATGTAATTGTGTTATTATTGACAGGATATTTCTCAATTTGACACTCATGAATGATGATGATAGAATGTGAAGGGTTTCTATAATGGGAAGTTATATCTTGAATTGGTAGGCTTAAGGAATCCTTTTCTTGTATTGATAAATGTGACCTTGAATGTAATATCATTGTAACGACCCGAGAGCACCCCCTAGCCGTTACATGCGTATTCGACCTCTCGGAGGTCTTATACAAGCCTTAGCATTCATTCATCGTATAGATCATAAAAATCCCTAAGAATTTAAAACTTTTATGTAACAAAACCATAAGACTTCAAGAGTCATCAACATTTGAAAACATCAATACGCAAGCGGAACTACTAAGTCTCTTTAGCCAATCTTAGACAAGAACTTAAAACGTACTAAGGGACACAACCCTTTACAAATGAAATGAAACTTAAGTGTCTATTACAATGACTAAGAAACTTCTAAACATAGTCCTCGAATCTTGAGGACATACCAAAGCCTTGGAAGAGTGAAGCAATCCAAGCAACTCCAAAGCACAATCTCCTCCTAGTTACCACAACCTACACTTGTAGTAGAATAGAAGAAAGGGGTTAGTACAACACACGTACTAGGCACCTTACAAGTCACAACCAACAATACAAAGTCATATGCTTCACAATACATCATAAACATACACAACCCATTTACTTTTACCTTCTTGCCTTGGACCTCCACCGTAACCCTTAAGCAATACCTTTGTGCAATGTATGGGCAACGTCCCATACCATCACCCACACTAACGCACCACCTTAAGGTCACACAAAGTACACTTACCATGCATACCTCAACCTTAACCAATTAATCACATAAGACATATAAGCACATAAGCCAACAAGTCACTTCATAAAACTAGAACACTCATCAAATGTCATCCCAAGACTCACCTAAGTAAGACATGGTGAGGCAGCCCATACTACCTCTCCATACCACACCCAAGTGATCCTTAAGGCTACACAAGATAAGCTCCATTCACATCTCAACATAAATCATTCATTCAACTTAATGCATTTAGACAACTTCATTCATTAATGACATAAGATCATCACATACATCCAATTCAACATAAACACTTACATTCAATTCATTATGACTTACTTTCACATTAGCATGCTTAAAGACCAACACTTTCATTAATTAGCCTAATGAGACTCATTCATTCATTATCATTACTAAGACAAGCCAAGATCTCCCTTAAATGTCTACTTGTGAAATGCCTAGATGATGTCCCATTCCACCACCTATCCTAAGTAGTACACCCTTAAGAGACCCTAGTTCATTCATTCATTAATGTGGGGGAGAGCCTTAACCGACAAAGACCATGGAGCTTGACATGGAAACCCGGTAGTATCCCTCACCGGATGAGGGATCCCCACTTGCCTAAGGTAGGGTCATTCTTTTAGCCTTTACGTGCTAGAGACCACTAGCTAGTCCTATGTGGGCACATAGTTAAGGGATAGAAGGATTGCTTCTAAGTACCCACATCTCAACTAACGAAGGGGAAACCCATCTTAAGGGTTGCTACTAAATACTCACATCTCAACTAACGAAGGAGCATCCACCCATCTTCATATCCTCTGGGTGCTCGGCATTACTCCCCCACGGAGTAGGACATTCCTTTCATTCATTCATTTAGGAATAAGGATTGCTACCAAGTACTCTCATCTCAATTCACGAAGGAGTACCAATCCTAGTCCAGCATTCATTAATTTAGGAAGCTCTTGGATTCAAAGATGAGAAAACCTTTCATCTAGGAACCCCATTCATTTAAAGGAGTACTTTATGAGACTATCCTTAAAATAGACCCAACTTTCATTCATTAGCATTAACTCCCATTCTTTTCATTCATTCTCACATTCTTCATTCATTCTTCACTAGGTGTGAGAGTAGGTAAACATAGTCTACCCTAACCTCACCTTCATTATAAGTCATTCAAAGAAGACATCAACCAAGCATAGCACATAAAGTCTCTACACAAGGTCACCTTTCATGCTCTTAGACCATACACAAATTCACGTCATATCACATTACCTTCACATAATCAACATTACCCAAAACAACAATCATCCAACTTTGCCTACAAGGCCATGATCACAACATGCTTATAAAGTAAACACCTCCCAACTTTCAAAGGGATCAAACCTCACAATTCTAACATCTACAACATATATATATAAACTACTAGAATCAATAATCTATTCACAACTTCAACATCATCATAAACCTTAGGTCATAATTGTCCATTCAAGGCCAGCATACAATATAACACAATTGACCATCAATTCCTGATAATTCAATAAAGAACAATACATAAATCAATAGCCCATAACAATCTATACATTAATATCACATTATTAGCTCATAATCAATAGACCCACTTTAGACCCAAAAAATAGGATTTCAAGATATGCAAGGGTTCATTGAGTTTTTTATCTTAAAACCATCAATATTAACATAAATCATCATTTGAAATACTTTCATGCAAGAACCCAAGCTTAGAATCGAAATTGGGGTTTTTAGTGTTTTTGAAAAACATTGAAATCACTTTGATTTGGCTCTTTGATTGAAAGGAGAATCAAAGATAAAATCCCCATACCTTATTGATTGAATGCCCACGAAAATCTTCTTGAAAAGTTGAAGAATTTGACCTAGAAACCTTGAGTTCTTCACTTCTAATGGAGTCTTCCTTAAGAGAGTGCTTTGGAGAAGAGAGGTTCAACTTTTGGGGTTTTGAAAATAATGAACCCAAAAATTCTATAAAATACTTTTAATACACTTAAAATACCTAAAAACACTTAAATAATCGTCCATACACTAATTGGGACTTGGGATGAATTTACCAATTCACCCCTCACTTGGCCGACTCACCTTGATAAACTACAGGCCACGACTCACGACCACCATCCACGGACCGTGGATGGATCCACGAGCCGTACTGGTTGTCCGTGGTTTTGGTCAGAGAGTGGCCATTTGGGGACTGACCTACGGAGGCCATCCACGAACCATGGATGGACCTATGGGGCGTGAAACCCTTTCGTAGGTCACCATATTTTGGCCAACTCTCTTGATTCAAGGGGGATCTCGGGGTTAGACTTGGGGTCCTCCTCAAGGACCCTTAGGGTGGTCCTTGGGGAGTCGTGCCTTAACGTTTAACCCCTAAACACCCCAACCAAGCATTGGGACAACATAAAACATGCAAGATACACTAGAACACACTAGCACGCAAATGACTAGTTTTCGAACTTCTTGAACGTCTCTTAGACGTCTGACTTCAAACTCAACTAAACCGACCTATAAACTCATTTACAAACATTTATACAAATTTATCAACTACTAACACACATGTGAAACACTAATTATCCTATTTCATTGTGAGGGGTGTTACATAAACTCTAAACTTTAAACCCTAAACCGTAAACCCTAAACCCTAAATTCTAAACCCTAAATTCTTAACCCTAAACCCTAAATTCTAAACCCTAAATTCTTAACCCTAAACCCTAAACCCTAAACCCTAAACTCTAAACCCTAACCCTAAACCCTATACCCTTAACCCTAAATGCTAAACCCTAAACACTAATTCCAAACTCAAAGCCCTAAATTTTAAAATATAAACCCTAAATCCTAAATTCTAAACATAAAGCCCTAAACCCTAAATTGAAATTATAAACCCAAAACCCTAAACCCTAAATCCTCAATTCTAAACCCTAAACCCTAAACCTTAAACCCTAAACAAAAAACCCTAAATGCTAACCCTAAACCCTAAACCTAAACCCTAATCAACAA